>WNGS01034027.1:0-13624 GCA_020271785.1 Procambarus virginalis | reverse complement strand
ACAGTTTTTTAGTTTTAGTTCATTTATTATGCACCCCATACCCATCTTGTGGGCGGTAGTGGAAAGGTTACAGAGGCACATAATGGCTCAGGGACTGAACCCCACAATTCATTTAGCTAAGCAAGTTACAATCTTGATGAGCTAGTTACAAAATTCAATATAAGTCGTCACATCAACAATGGGTTCGAGATCGACCTCAAGTACAGGTTCTAAATTAGCAACTGACATATGTGGAGAGCTAGTGTCACAATTTATATGTTTGTCCTGCACACCACCCCCCATCCAGTGGCAGCGGTGGATAGGTTACAATCACTCAGTTACTACCTACAGTTAGCAAACTGGGGATATTTGGCTAAAATTTCTGGTAGCAGATCATTTTGAATGAAATATTTACACATCGCTGGAACATTGGTTATAGAATTGTCTCTAATTCACGTATCTTTTCGCACTCCATCACATAGTGACGGAGGGTGTGCGAATAATTTTGTTGACACAGTTTACATTTGGTCAGGTCTACATCGGCAGATAATGAGAATTCCCAGAGATACTTGTAACCGAGTCTAAGCCGAGCAGCAGTAACATCTAGAAGTCTGCTGATTTTATGGGATGATCCATAGATGTGTGGCTCCTCTTGCATGATAGTATGATGATAGATGGAATTACTGGTGTCAATTTCACTTTGCCTCAGATCTACAAGATCTTGTTGAAGTTCTCGGTGTACTGCTGCTCTCAGATTGCTCATTGACAATCCAAGGTTACACTCAACGGCTCCTTTAAAGGCAGATTCTTTGGCTAACTTATCAGCTCTATCATGCATTCGGAGGCCAACATGAGATGGAGACCACATGAAATGGACTCTGTTACCATCCTTAATAATTTTGTTGTATTTGTGTCTAGCTTCGGACACGAGCATGTTACAGTTGTGTCTTAAAGAGTTGAGAGCATTTAAGGATGATAAGGAGTCACTTACAATTAATGTATCAAGTTTGGAGACTTGTACACATTTCAGTGCAAGGATCAAGGCAAATAGTTCAGTCTGAAGGGTAGAGGCCCAATTGTTTATACGGACTCCCCACTCAAAGTACAAGCCATCGCCCATTGTCAGAACAACTGCACTTCCAGCTGCACCCGTGGTGCGGTGTAGGGAACCATCAGTGTATATGATTTGAGAGAGAGAATGCTCTGTGGACAGAGCATCAATATGGCTTAAGGCGTTGAGCTTTGCCTCAAGACGAAGCTTGGGCTTATCTCTAATTTGCTTCTTGGGTGGAAAGGGAGGGATTAAAACTGGAAAGGGTGTAACCTCCCACGGTGCAGGAAAGTGCCGTTGTTGTTTCTCTTGGTACAAATCATGAACCCCATACATTCTGAGTTGAGTTCCAGTTTTTTTATCCATTTGGAACAATGCTGATCTTCAATAAAGTAAGTCTGGAGGGCTTCTGTGCAAGGATTAGGATGAGTTAGCCTAAGCATTTTTATACCAATTTGACAGTTAATTTCAGTAACACGATCAACAACGCTCAGAATATTAAGTTCCTTTCTCATATTAAGTATCTTTGTGGTACGAGGGCACCCAAGGATTATCCTCAGGGCTTCGTTCTGCAATTTTTCAAGCCCTCCAAGCTTTCTTTCAGGCATCAAAACAAGCAGAGGTGCAGCATAATCCACTAAAGATCTGATGTATGCAAGGTACATCATTTTGACAATTCTGACATTGGCACCATAGCCTGAGTGATAACCTGCAACAGCCTTGAGAGCTCGGAGCCTCTCTTTATACTGACGACAGAGTCTGAATACAACAGGACCATACAGTGGCACCTCAAGGCCAAGGTATTTGAATCTGTTTACATAGTCAAGCTGGGAGCCATCAGATAGTTGCATCTTGCGAACAGCTCCTCCCTGCCTGGGTGGGCGCCGATTTAGTATCTTTGTTTTCTCTGCTGAGATAATTAAACCTAGGTCCTGACATGAATCTAATACAGAGTTAAGAGTGTTCTGTGTGTTAGCATACCCAGTGGTGTGTATCATTATATCATCAGCATAGCTAATGATGTGGACGTTGGGTTTGCTCGGTATAGAGTTTAACAGCGTGTTTATTAAGATATTAAATAAGGTAGGACTGAGGACACCACCCTGCGGGGTACCTAGTTCAAAGTCTCTTGTTACACTCCTATGCCCCTGGAAAAATACAGATGACTTCCTGTTGGATAAGTAACCCCTGATCCAACAAAGAAGCCGACCACCAATATTCATTCTTGCAAGCTCACTCAAGATAACATGTCTATTTGCAATATCAAAGGCAGACTTAAGATCTAGGAAGGTGGTATATGACTTTTCAGTGTGCAGGGTAAGAAAGGTGGTGATGCAATGATGCACACTCCTTCCATGCATGAAGCCATATATCTGGGGGGATAGCATGGTTCTTATTCTATGGAGGAGACGGTTTAGGACCATTCTCTCGAATGTTTTGCAAATGCAGCTAGTAAGGGAAATTGGGCGGAAAGCATTCTCTTGATTTGGCTTGGGAATTGGAATGATTATACTGTTGGTCCAAGAGATAGGAAGTTCCCCAGTAACATAGCTCATATTATACAGCTCAAGCAGGGGATTCCCTGGTACTAAAGGGAGCAGACGCAATATGTCATAAGTGATACCATCTTCACCGGGGGATGTGGCTTTGCCTTTGTTTAGGGCCGCGAGTAATTCAAACTCAGTGAATGGCACGTTGCATTCATCTTCCTTGTGGAGCATGAAGTCAACGAGCCTTTCTCGATCTCCGTAACCAGCATTTAATCTGAACTGTATGTCTGGGGGAAGATTATTGAAGCTAGAGGTGGTTGCCCAAGCATCGACTAACTCGTTTGCTCTGTGTAGAGGGTGAGGGTGTGCTACTTGGCCGATCTTATCGCCTTTAATTCTTTTAATATCCTTCCATGCCTGGCTGAGGGGTGTGTGAGAGTTGAGACTGTTAACAAAAGTTTCCCAGTTATCTTGCCTGAGCTCTGTCATGCGCTCCCTCGCCTTGGCTAGGGCTTTCTGAAAGAGCTTGAGCATTGCTGGCGTACGTGTTTCCCTATATGCAAGTCCAACTCGTCTGGCAGTGCGTTTCAAAGTACGCAATTTGGGGTCATTGTAATAGGCATGACGTTTATTACCTTTCATGTCGTTCCGACTATTGGATGGTGCAGGGGGCCGACCTAAAGGGTCAGCAAACATCTGAATGCTCTGTACTAGATCGTCGTTAAATGTCTGGACTGTGGAGGGATCATAAGTGCTGTACCACTCTGACACATGAGCAACAAAGTCTTCACGTCGAGCAGGAGGAACACTGAGCCGTTTGCGTTTGAAAGTTCCACCGGGCAGGATGGTATCTCCTATACATAGAGTAGTCAATCTAGGGTGATGATCTGACAACAAATCTGTTACAATAGTTGATGTGCACCAGACGTGAGAGACGTTGAAACCAACACAGAGGTCTAGAATGCCTCCACAAATATGCGTGGGTTCAAGGTCACCCACAATCTGCACATCTTGGTGACTATTTAGTAGCGACAGCAGTTGATTCCCATTACCGTTACTGAAGCGAGAGCCGCCAATGTCCTTGTGTCTAGCATTATAGAAGTAACAGTTCATTTGTGTGCGCGTGCTTGAAGAGGAAATGTTATCCACCCCCCCCCCCCATTGTAAATATTTGTGGCTTTCAGACCATACGACCGCCGCTTACCCTCGCCGCGGTCGAGGGTAAGAACACCGGATGTATACCCAGTATTACAGAGTACAGAATATAACAAATACCGACTATATAAAAGACCTGACACTTGCAGCACTTAATTATGCTATTGTAACACATTGAAAGTAATGACATTATTTGATTCAGCAAAGCATTTGGTAAGGTTATAAATAATAATAATAATAATAATAATAATAATAATAATAATATAAATAATAATAATAATAATATAATAATAATAATAATAATAATAATAATAATATTGTATTAATTAAATATTTTAAATTATAATTCACAACTTGCTAGCGCACAACAAACAAATCCACGAATCTTCATTACATTCTGTAACACCTACACATGATTCATGGTGCCAAATTTTGCAACGGTCACAGCATACCATCAGCTTCAAATCATTTGGCTTTCTGCAAATGCAGTACACTTCCATCGAGCATGACCAGATGATTCGTTTTCTTCTCAGTGTCAGAGCTGCAGGGAATGAGGTGAGATACTTTCCTTTGAAGTTCTCTTGTAGATGTTGTCTCATATTCTGCACATCATATACAAGGTTCACCGGATCTTCACCATTTGCAAGTGATGCAGCAAACGCCACAGCATACACCCCACTCATACTTGAGTCCCATCCTGGCAATTAGCAAGCGCACACAAGAAAACATCAGTAGATTTGGATGGTAATTTATGCCTGGTGTCGTATATGTTAATTTGTCCAGTTTCTCCAGTGTTGGAAACGGTGACCCAGTGACAACCATCAACTTGAATTATTTGAATAAATTCACCTAATACAGCTGGCCAGGAAAGGTCCCGCTGCAACACTGGGTCATGAAGGCCTTCTACGCTTGGCATATTTTGCTTGATGAGGTCACATGCAGCCTTTATATGAAGGTCAGAGAGCTGTTCATTTATTCCAATGTTTATGATCTCGTCATCTGTTAAATAATTTAACATTGTCGAATGTGAAGCACTGCTATCAATCTCTGTATTATTGCATTGGTGTGAGGAGTGGCAGTGATTGGTGCAGTTTATTCATCACCACCTGCCTCTAGCACATCATCACCAGCGACCTCTAGCACATCATCACCAGTGACCTCTAGCACATCATCACCAGTGACCTCTAGCACATCATCACCAGCGACCTCTAGCACATCATCACCAGCGACCTCTAGCACATCATCACCAGTGACCTCTAGCACATCATCACCAGTGACCTCTAGCACATCATCACCAGTGACCTCTAGCACATCATCACTAGCGACCTCTAGCACATCATCACCAGTGACCTCTAGCACATCATCACCAGCTGGACTGGAAGTGACAGCGTCTTCCAGTCAAATAAAAATGTACCCCCCCCCCCACTGATCAAAAAGACATTTCAGCATTAGGTTTACAAACTCTTTGCCATTGTCTGAATGGAAAATTCTCAAGAGTCCTAAATATGCTAAAACGCGCTCCTCCACCATTAAAGCAACTTCCTTGGCAGTTTTAGATTTTAAATGAAACACAATATATTTGCTGAAATGATCTACCACATGGCAAATATAGTTATAGTCTCCGTATGGAGAATTTCTCATGTCTATCAGCTAGGTCTACTTGTATACGATGCATAAACTCCGTTTCGACGATCGGTTTCAGAAAGGGGGGAGGGCAGCATGTCTGGGGCTGTGTCTTTTCACAAGTTGGGCTAGATTTACAAATTTCTTGCACAAATTGCCTAGGAATACCATAAAATTCCCTTTTCAAAATTGTTGCTGCCTTTTTGTAACCAGAGTGTGCAGTACCTTCTCTATAAACCCTAGCAACTGCATCATATAGCTCTCTGAAAGTACATGCTTTACAGTTCCCAAGGTCCCATCAGCTTCCTCCCCTGAAAAATCAAAAGCTTGGCTAGGTTTAATTGGCAAACTAAAACGCATTGGGATCATTACCATGTTTCTGAAATCATGCACATATATATTAAATAAATGATGTGAGAGATAAATATATGTGATATTACCAGAGTCAGACTAAATTTGTTTAAACACTCCATTCATATAAAAGGACCCAACATCTGCAACTCGCATCCAAATGAATACAATTAAAATGTAACCTATACTTTAATAAAAAGTAGAACATTGAAATATCTAATTTCATCTCTGTAGTATCTTGCCTCGTGCTACTAAGTCTCACAATATCTTTTACATCTAATTTCTTGCTTCTGACCAGTGACATCTGACTGACAGTATGACATTTGTGAATTTCATAATATTTATGTCAGTCCAGGATTCTTCTCAGCTGGGGAAGTTGAGAGTATTGGAGCGTATAGTGGCCTTGATCGTCAGGCGCAGCTGGGGTGGAGGTGATTTTCCGTATTTGTATGGGTGTTTTGTCCTTACTCTGCACTCAAAATTTCACCCTTTTATTACTGTTAACGCACAAAAAATCACCCCCACCCACCCCCATCAAGAACAATATGTATTATTCCCGAAAAAAAAATATTTTGAAAAAAAATGTTAATTAAAGATTAACACACTGGCAAAGCACACATTCAGTCTCACATCAGGAATTCTGGGCGGAGAGAAAAACAAACAGGAGCGGGGGGACCTTAATTTATTAATTAATATTTACAGAGCGACTGCTGTACCACAATAAAAGAAATCGTAACATGACTGAGTAGCATGCCAGTACTGCAAAGATGCAACCAAGTGAAATAAGTCATAGGACGTTAATCGTGCCTAGAGTCGGCTAGCCGAAGCAATGTTGCAGTACTCGCAAACAGCGTAGTGCTATAATTAAAACAATACCAGAGATAATGAGTGGCACAGCCAGTACAGTATGATAAAATATATTCTGCATACGCAGAGGGCATAGGAAGAATAATGAAGATTTTCATGGTAAAATAGCGTAATGCTATAATTAAACAATGCCAATAATTAAACAATGCCAGAGATAAATGATTGGCACAGCCAGTACAGTATGGATAAAATATATTGTGCATACGCAGAGGGCGTGAAAATTATTTAAGATTTTCCAGGGGTAATGACATGCTAGTGCCTAGTACATGTAAAGTCTGCAACCCCCAACTTGCACCAGTAGTGAGCACTTGGCACTTGACATATGGTAAGTAGCTGCGGGCAGCCCTAGACTTGGGGATCCGGCGCAGCACCCCCCCAAATTAAAGAGAAGCGTAGGCGAAACATGTGGGGCTCGGAGAGCATAAGAAGTTCTGCAGTCAAGGGAGGAGGGCGGGTGTTTCGTGTGAAGCGTAGCGGAGCCTAGTGGAAAGAGGGAGAAACTGCTCGTGCGTTTGCTTAAATGTGCGCCCCCCCCACGGCGCGCGCAGCTCTCTGAGCGCTGCGTATATGTTTATTCTCGCTCCCAGAATTCCCCCGCTTAATTTAAATTATGCAGGGGCCATTTCTGGGCGGAGAGAAAAACAAACAGGAGCGGGGGGACCTTAATTTATTAATTAATATTTACAGAGCGACTGCTGTACCACAATAAAAGAAATCGTAACATGACTGAGTAGCATGCCAGTACTGCAAAGATGCAACCAAGTGAATAAGTCATAGGACGTTAATCGTGCCTAGAGTCGGCTAGCCGAAGCAATGTTGCAGTACTCGCAAACAGCGTAGTGCTATAATTAAAACAATACCAGAGATAATGAGTGGCACAGCCAGTACAGTATGATAAAATATATTCTGCATACGCAGAGGGCATAGGAAGAATAATGAAGATTTTCATGGTAAAATAGCGTAATGCTATAATTAAACAATGCCAATAATTAAACAATGCCAGAGATAAATGATTGGCACAGCCAGTACAGTATGGATAAAATATATTGTGCATACGCAGAGGGCGTGAAAATTATTTAAGATTTTCCAGGGGTAATGACATGCTAGTGCCTAGTACATGTAAAGTCTGCAACCCCCAACTTGCATCAGTAGTGAGCACTTGGCACTTGACATATGGTAAGTAGCTGCGGGCAGCCCTAGACTTGGGGATCCGGCGCAGCACCCCCACTCCGCAGGCCAGCGAAGCCGGTCTCACATCAGGAATTATCAGCCACCAATCCATGTGGAAAGCTGATAATTGCACCAACTTACGAGATACGCTGCGAATGATGCCTAATCCCTGCCAACCTTAAATTTCCCTAACACTAAGATTGAATTAGTATATGAAAGAAAATATTTTATATAAGGTACCTAGGTCATTACTTTGCTACTCCACAAGGTTCTGTTACCCCTACATATCCTTAATTCTAAATGTCTGTCTACTTCTTGATAATATATATATATATATACATATATATATATATATATATATATATATATATATATATATATATATATATATATATATATATATATATATCCACATATAATGTAATGTGTGTAAACGACAGCCGCGTCAAACAGCCTGGTAAACCAAACAACCAACCGGAGGAGGCCTGTGATCCTCGGGGGTAATTAGCTTCGGGCAATTACACGGACCCCTTGGGAGACATGATGACTAAGGGGTGGACAGTAACCTAAGCCTCAGGATGAGTATAGGGTGCACAATAAACTAAGACTCACAGTATGAGTATGAGTATGCGGTTCAAAATACACTGAGACTCACAGGATAAGTATGAACTGCAGAATATATTACAACTCGTACGATGAGTCTGTGGTATTCATGCTCTATATTAGGTAAACAAGAACACATCTCTGTTTTCAAAATATATAATTTAATCAAACAAAATTAGAAATATATTGTATGTTTCCGAATTTATGATGATATAGAATATATATTAAAGTTTATAATAAAGGTAAAAGTGGCTGTACTTGTGGATGACAATCCTCAGCTTGGCACCTTCTTTTGATAATTACTTGCTTGTGGCTGACATATATAATCTGACTGTTTCAACCATAATTCAACTAGACATCGATCATGCGTCATAATTAATATATAACAGTATATATCTTTACTTCTGTTTTGTGTATTAAGATGACTTAAATTTTATAAGTTAAGCAGACGAGGAGTCACAATAACGTGGCTGAAATATGTTGACCAAACCACACACACTAGAAAGTGAAGGGATGACGACGTTTCAGTCCGTCCTGGACCAATCTAAGTCGATTGTGTCGATTAAGTTCACAATCGACTTGAGAATGGCCCAGGACGGACCGAAACGGCGTACGTCGTTCCTCCACTTTCTAGTGTGTGGTTTGGTCAGCTTTATAATTAATTTTTTTCTGTATATGATGATAGTGTGCAACTAGGGTATCATTGCAACTTTATGGGAAATCGTTAAATCATAAATATATCTTGGGTCTTATACTTATATTGTTAAATATACAATATCTTATTATATATTTTGTGTGTAAATCACGAAAATTAACACGTAATGAAAAATGTGACAGTGTCAGACCACGGAGGAAGAATTGAAACAGGAATTTCCTTAAGTACTTTCGTATATTAATACATCTTCAGAAGGAAAGGTTCCTGCAGAAGATGTATTAATATAAGAAAGTACTAAAGGAAATTCCTGTTTCAATTCTTCCTCCGTGGTCAGGCTGCGAGCAGCCGCGTCCAACAGCCTGGTTGATCAGTCCAGCAACCAGGAGGCCTGGTCGATGACCGGGCCGCGGGGACGCTAAGCCCCGGAAGCACCTCAAGGTAACCTCAAGGTAGGTGGTCTGACACTGTCTTATTATATATTGTATATACTGAATTATATATACTATGCTTATATTATATATACTGAAATATTGTTACATTTAACGTATGAAACAAAGTTTATATCTGTATTTTTAATAAAATATAAAACATTAATGTTTATCAACGCATCTCTGTGAATTACATAGTTTATCAGTATTGTACAGCCTGTGATCTCCGCCTGGCTGGCCACTGATACCTAAGGAGCTTTCATGTGTCCGGACACCAGCGATAGGGTTGTATTATTTAACTTTAGAGAGAGAGAGATATTTCTTGAAATATTGTCACATTAACGTCTACATCTTCCTTCCTTCTGACATATAGATTTTAAGGTTAATTAGCATATATGGAAATAAATTACACAATTTATTGGCTGGTGTGAAGGGCTTCACACTCTTAGAGCAAGCCATCAAGTAACTCTACAGTATCAAGTAGCTATACAAAGGCATATATCTTCGCTTTCACTTCAGTTATATTTATGACAAAGTATTTAAAGTGTAGCTTATATTTCTGCCTTTCTGTTGACATAGAAAACTTACGCTTATTACATTATCTAGATAAAATTAGCATTGATCTTCAAAAGATTGTAGTTGTAACATCCATTATAAACAACATTATTATTGCAAACAGTAGGAGTTTCAAAGTCTCATTTATATGGATACCTTCTCATATAGGTGTTGTCCAGCATGATGACACAGACAAGGCAGCTAAAACTGAATGTGATAAGCCTGAAATTGAGTGGGATATGGGCATTCCAATTTCTTCTGTCAAAGCCGCAATATTTTAGGTAATTAGGGAAGACAGAAGAGCAGTCACTGACACACAAAAGCCAGAAAGCAAGAGTATAAAGAGATATGACATGTTTATGTGCCTCTGTAACCTTTTCCACTACCGCCCACAAGATGGGTATGGGGTGCATAATATATAAACTAAAATAACTAAACATGTTTAGAACCGAGAATTATATGAACGGACAGCATAAAACTTCCACTAGTGTCACAATGACAGTGTGACATTGTAATTGCCAGAATTAGGCTAGGATATCGATATGTATCGCAGGTGGCTGCAGGTAATGAATGGCCCCCAATGGTAAATATTCCTGCTGTAAACTATGTGAACAAGAGCTGGGACATAATCACTAACACTATATCTGTGATTGCCCTGTTATAAGTGACTTCATGCCAAATGGTATAAAGTACTTTGAACTCTGTAATTACTTCATACACTTAGGAATATGGAAGATATTCTTGTGCTGTACCCAGATTTTGCTAACGGAGGCTAATAGATCAGCCTTACATTTTATGTTCTCACCTGATTGTTAGTCAGAGTTGATTTTTTTTATTGAGGCTGGTATTTTATCCCCTGATTCCATGTATAACTAACCATCCTGTGAGATGGGAATATTAGATGAACTTATAGCTAGTTTTTTATATAAACTGTGTAATCTTTCATATAGAATAGGGTAGCAACACATTGCTGTGTATACTTAAGCTTGTTAATAATAACAAAAAAAGTTAGTTCCTATCGATAGGGAGAGCGACGGTTCAATAACCTTCTTTAAAATATGAATATCTTTCCTATCTCAATAAGATCTAATCTCGGTGATTAAAACGCAAAAATGACTTTGTCACTGCCTTTTGATAACGTATACAATCATAAGCTTTATTTGTGAATCTCTATTAAACAGTAAATCAGAGAGCGTGTAAGGTTCCATGTGCGAAGAAACGGAGATTTTACATAAATACAGTACATGATAGTTTAAGTAGCGAACGCAATTTAACTTTTTTTTTTTTTTTTTTTTTTTTTTTTGAGATATATACAAGAGTTGTTACATTCTTGTACAGCCACTAGTACGCGTAGCGTTTCGGGCAGGTCCCTGGAATACGATCCCCGCCGCGAAGAATCGTTTTTTCATCCAAGTACACATTTTACTGTTGCGTTAAACAGAGGCTACAGTTAAGGATTTGCGCCCAGTAAATCCTCCCCGGCCAGGATACGAACCCATGACATAGCGCTCGCGGAACGCCAGGCGAGTGTCTTACCACTACACCACGGAGACTGTTGAACAGCCATGTATTTTTAAGTAATCTTTAACGTTTTCTGGCTAGTTATGTTTGATTTGGTTAAAAATACGCATTCTCCTTGTTAACATCATAAATTAAATTTGCGATAATTTGAGCAGAGAAGTTCGACGACTGGATCACTGTGCACAGAAGGCTGGTATGCCAGCAAACACTTTCCAGAGAGCAATATATCTTGGATAAGTCGCTCCACGACAGTGTTACTTGGACCATCGACTTCCTTTGATATTACATATTTACATCTTATTTTGTTATGAAATTATATTTTTTCAGAGTAAAATTATGTTTTCTCATGTTCTGCATCCAGCATCCACATTATAGTGAGTAAATATACCATATTACTTCATTACTTACGTAATGCTAGGAGGGTTTGAGTAGCTTTGGGTCTTTAGGTAAACAGAATCTCCAATAGATGGGGCGAGAGTCGCCCCATCTCTCTCGCCCGGGCGGAGTCGAAACTTAAATTAAAATTGCTATATCATTGGTCTCCAACATGATATATTTCCTTTGGTGCACTCACAATAACGATTATAGCTCAGTCTTTCTGAAGGCATGTAATATTTTAGGCTTTATTAGCGTATCTTTGTTAATTACACAATATATTTGCAAGTGCGTAGGCGTCTGCACTCCATGACCGAAAAGCTACTGAACGCCACTATAAAAACATATATATCTTCACTTGAGCTTTAAATATGTCTAATGTAATGTATTTAAAATAATGCTTATATTTCTATCTTTCTTAAGACATATAAAACATTTGTGTTTATTAACGAATTTACGTAAAATAAACATTGTTCTGAGAGAGAGTTGCTCTGTCGTTCAGTCTGTACGGGGGTCGGAGCTCGGCGACTATTAAAACACATGAATCTTAATTAGAACTTTAATTATGTCTATAATAAAGTGTTTAAAATGAGCCTTATATTCCTATCTTTCTTGAGGCATATAAAAAATTTACGATTATTTACAAATTTACGTGAAATAAGCATTGTTCTGAGAGAGAGTTGCTCCGTCGATCGATCTGTCCGGGATCGGAGCTCGGCTATTATAAAAGTACACGTATCTTCGCTTTAAATTTAAATATGACAATAGTAAGGTATTTAGAATGAAGCTTATATATCTGTCTTTCTTGTGACATATAAAAATCTTATGTTTATTAAGGAATCAGCGTGAAATAGGCATGGTTCTGAGATGAATGCTGCGGTTTTCGAGCTCGACGAGCGATGAAAACTGCCCCTTTTTACAACTACAAATATCTTCGGTTTTACTTAAAATATTTGTCTGATAGAGGTTTTACATATAGATCGCGTTTCTGTCTTTCTTCTGACTAATAAATAATTTTGGTTTATTAAGTTATCAAGATGTTTTCAACAATATTCTTTCAGCGTTCGTCTTTTCCAACATGGGCGACCCTTTTAGAAGCGCGATACTTGGGTTAACCCATCCTATAGTTGGGTCTGTTTCCAACTGGGGTTCGAATATATACGAGGGTCATACAGCTGATTCACTGGCGACTCGGAGCTGGCGGTATTAGGACGGAGTTTCCCTCGGTATTGGCAAGCTTTTGCTGAGAATACTGCCAGCTGACGTCACCATAAACAGGTGTCCAGTGGTGTGGCTCATCGCGAGAGAAGGTATTATTTATTATGGATAACTAATCTGATATGTTGAGGGTCATTGTTATGAATCGAGTAGATTCATAACACTGAATCTACTCTGTGCAATAATAATGAAATTATTGTAAAATCTTTAGTGTTATTAACAGTTTGTGTCTAATTTGTCATTTTATTGTTATTTCTTAGAGGGTGGAAAACCTGTCGGCAAAACTGAATGAGTACTTGGTGTTGGGGACGAGAAACTTATACTTTGGCCTATCAATTCTGACTGTAGTCCAACTACTGACTTTTTATCCAGGATAATTAAGGATCCGATTGTGCACTGATTGATTTAGGGAAAACTAATAGGATAAGGCTTAAGAGGAATATGGGTAGGGAAGGTTTGAAACTTGCCAACAAGAGTCGGAGGACATCTTCTCCTTGGATCTATCTGTGTAAAAGTGCAAAACAAAAATGTATTAATACTCGAGCATATGCCTAATAGTGCCCCCTAATTTAACTTTCTTGGA
>WNGS01034022.1:0-10211 GCA_020271785.1 Procambarus virginalis | reverse complement strand
TACCAGTACACTGAGCTATGGACCTGGCTTACCACAGTGACGACGCCCGGGTCGACGACCTGCAAGGTCATCTAGCAGATCACTTATATAATAAGCTACTGTTGAACTCACAATACCAGCCTAAGAGAGAGAGAGAGAGAGGAGAGAGAGAAGAAAGAGAGAGAGAGCGAGAGAGCGAGAGAGGAGAGAGAGAGAGAATAGAGAGAGACAGAGAGAGAGAGAGAGAAGAGAGAGCTAGAGAGAGAGCGGAGAGAGAGAGAGAGAGAGAGAAGAGAAGATAGAGAGAGAGAGAGAGATATCAGCGCCAGTGGTGAGGGACGGGTTGGGGGGTAGCACAGAGATCAAAACAAGGGCGTCACGTAAACACTTTAGCGGGGAAAACCTGTCAACAACGGTGGACGGGGAGCCCTAACGGACCTAATTGACGGTACGAGCCCGTCCTGTATCTGGCCCGTGCTTCCCCCTGTCTTGTGGGGCACAGGGTGTCCCTCACCTAGTTGGGCTTGTCGGGGTTGAGCTCTGGCTCTTTGGTCCGTCTCCACTCCCTTCAACCGTCAATCAACTGGTGTACAGGTTCCTGAGCTCTATCAATCTACAGCTTGAAACTGTGTATGATGAAGTCAGCCTCCACCACATTACTGCCTAATGTCTTCCAGTTGTCAACGACTCTGACACTGAAAAAAATTCTGATGTCTCTAGTGGGCTCATCTGGGTACTCAGTTTCCACCTGTTTCCCCTTGTGCGCGTACCACCCGTGTTTAAACAATTTATCCTTATCTACCCCGTTAATTCTCCTGAGAATCTTGTATGTGATGATCCTGTCTCCTCGAGCTCTTCTGCCTTCCAGCGCCGTGAGGTGCAGTTCACTCAGCCTTTCCTCGTAAATCCTGCCTCTTAGTTCTGGCACTAATCTAGCTGCAAACCTCTGACTTTCCAAGTGTCGTCTTGTGCTGGACAAGATACGGGCTCCATCCTGGGGCCGCATACTCCAGGATGGTCTTACATACAGTGTGGGTGTCCTGGTTCTTGATTTTATTTTTGCGTTATAAGGCTATAAATATATCAACACATCACAGAGCACCAGACCATGGATACAACTTGGGAAAAAGCTTCGATTGCACAAAGACCTGGGGGTAAATACTGGTCAGGAATCAAGAGTGTGGGCAATATGGAACACATTACCGGGTGACATAAGAGATGTTTGAGTTTTCACTCTGTAGTTTGAGTCATATATAGAACGAGGTTTGGTTGTTTATAACCCGGAGTTGCCGCTATAGGCCAATAGGTCTTTGCATGTTATTCTTATTCTCGTTCCATTTTAATTAATTTCCTAATTATCGCCAACATCATCCTCATCACGATCATCTTCCCCCCACATCAAACAACAGCTGCCCGAAGAGCATTATCCTCACCTCCAAATACAACCACAATAAACCCCCCCCCCATCACCCCCACTCCCCCGCCACCTTCTGACATATAAGTCACGAGACCAAGGGGGCTGACCTCCAGGCGATGGCGGTGATGGTCAAGTATGGTGAGTATATAATGTCAGAGGTATGCTGGGGGGCTTGCCACTCTCTCGGGTATAACCACAAATGATTCCAGCGGTCTGTCGAGTATATCCATGTATACCTCAGCCTGCCTGGTATACCCCTGTATAGTCCATACTGTCGGGTCTAGCCACGTATACCTGAGCCTCCGGTATACCCCCACATACTCCTGAGGGTCATGTAGTCATATGGTAAGGCATATTGAGTATAAGATTCTTGCTTCGCCGGGGTAGGATGAGAGAGGGGAGGAGATGAGAAGCAGAGTGAGGCGAGTGAGGAGAGAGGAGAGGAGAGTAGGTGAGAGGGAGGAGAGGGGGACGGGAGATGGAGGGGGGAGGAGGTGATGGGAGGGAGAGGGAGGAGAAGATGGGGGTAGAGGAGGAGGAGGAGAGAGAGAGAGAGAGAGAGGAGAGGAGAGGAGGAGAGAGCAGAAACACAGAACCCCCCAACACAAACACAAGCCACATGACACACCCTACACAAACCTACAAATTACCTTCACATATTAATGAAGTCTCCCCACCACAGGCCACGGCACGCAGGAGGGGGGGGGGGGGTTGTGTGTGTGTGTGAACACTCAAGTCTTACACCAGCACACACACACACCACCACACACACCACACAACCACACACACCACACACGACACACACACCACAAAAACACCCTCAGTTGGCAACTAAATCCTAATTGAACAGAAACACTATCTGGCCTAATTAATTCAAACCTCACCCAATCTATGTTGCATACGCCTCGTAAGGTGTGTAACCAAAAACTATTATATGTATATATATATATATATATATAATAGAATTTATTATATCCTATATATATATATATATATAAAAAATATATATATATATATATATATACACTTGTATAATTGTATTGTACCTGTCTGTCTCAGGTTAGGTGACACCTCCTGATCCTTTGTCCCCCATAATATCTGACCCCTGATCACGGGGTCCATGACCCCTGACCTCTCTCTCACTTCTCCCTGGAAGCCTGGCTTGTTAGGATGCCTTCCCAAGGTAGCATTTTCCACCTTGAAAGACAATGAAAAACAGAAAACGAGAAATTACATGAAGTCGTTCAGCGCGTGGGGGGCGGGAGGGGGGGGTGGAGCGGGACTTAGCTTTCGCATTTTGCAGGACCGAGCTTCGGCTCCTGGGTCCCGCCCATTTCAATTGCCGATCCTCTAATTGCAATGAGCAGAGAGAGAGAGAGGAGACAGACTCGAGCCGTGAGCACTGGGCCCCAAAACTGGGGGCTGACATGACGTAACCCAATGACAGTGTGGTGTGAGTTGGGGGGGTGGGGAGGGTTTTTTTTGTGGGGGGTGGGGGGAAGTTTAGGGGGGGAAGGGGGGGAGCAAGTACAGGGTCAGGACGTGACTTGTAATATTATATGTAAATGCCTTGGGGAGGCGGAGGGGGGGGGGTGGAGGGTAGGCTGTGTAGGTAGGGGCTATCTCTATCTCTCTCTATCCTCCTCTCTCTCTCCTCTCCTCTCTCTCTCCAATCAGATCAGTGTATGCCACTCAACACACAGAGCAAACACCCGGAGAGAAAACACCCCCACCACCCCCCCCCCCCCCCCCCCTCTCGCTCTCTCTTCTCTCTCCCCGAAAATCAGATTCGGTTTTTTTCTATGTTACCTTTCACACATAGTGGGCTAGTAAATGTAGCCTTCTCATTGGCTGCAGGCATTTAGCTCCCTGTTGTTCCTGAAGGTATGCAAGCTGCAACAGTCTGGTTGATCTCATCACCAGGAGATAGACCTTCCCACGATGAAGGCAGTTGATGGAATACGATTAAGTTAAACTTTAAGGAAATATAGAGTCAACTTGAGGTACCTGTGCTTAAAGTCAGCAACTTCAAGACAAGAGATTAAAGCACAGGTAAGTCTCGGGTATAATCCAGAGAGCAACACTAACTCTGTGTTAACTTTTGACACGCTCAAACAACACTTAATTAAGGTACATTTACACGAACTTGTTAACACTAAAGTAGATGAGTCAATTTTGAGTCATTCTTGTATTCACTGAATAATATTATTAATAGTAATAATAATAATAATATTATTATTATTATTATTATTATTAATTATTATATTAAGAACATGACACAATGGTTGATAAGTTGTCAACTGGTGAATTTATGACACTTTCTTTACATTTTCTTTACACTTTTTTGGCACTTTCTTGACACTTTCTTGACACTTTCTTGACACTTTTTTGACACTTTCTTGACACTTTTTTGACACTTTCTTGACACTTACAAACTTTCACAAGTGTGAGGTTGTGGGTTACCTGCTTGTGGCCTCGTACAGTGGCTTCTCCTCTGGATTAGACAAGGTCTTCAGTGCAGTGGTGGATCAACTGGGCTGTTATAGTGGCCAGGAGGGAAACTGCACGTTATCACCAGACACCACAACCTGCTGTCCCCCGGCCCACCTGTGGGAGAACACTAGGCTTTTGTCCACCTTGTCTACTCCAGTCAGTATCTTCTATGTTGTGATCATGTCCCCCACTGAATTTCTTCTCTGTGATTGAGTTCTTTAACCTATCGTCGACGCTGAGTCCTCTAATTTCAGGCACGAGTGCTCTTGCAAACCTCTTGTACTTTTTCAAGCTTAGTTTCATGCTTCACAAACATAGGGATTCCAGGCCGGTTCTGCTTACTCCAGCACTGACCTACACGTTGTGTCACAGACGGACTTACGCCATTATGCTGGCGTATTCTGAGAAAAAAAAACGAAATTGAACGTGTAATTTTTCTTGCATGACATTGATTGGTTATTGCAATATTTTCCATAAGAAGATAGATTTTCCTCGAGGACCAGAAATGATAATTGAACTTAAGATGTTTGTTCTTGTGAAGACAGACAAGGTGCAGAAGAACCTTGGATGTCTCTTTTAAACATTTAAGACGTGAAGGAGATGTTGTTGTTGTTAAAGATTCGCTACCTGGAACAAGACGTTCCAAGTAGCACGGGCTATGGTGAGCCCGCAGCTGGTGAAGGAGATGGTAACACTATTGGAGTCAGCAGGAGAGTAAACACAGGACAGACTAAGTGTTATAATTATCATAACTCAGGGAAAATGTCTGGTGCATTGTGTTGTACTCACCTAGTTGTACTTGCGGGGGTTGAGCTCTGGCTCTTTGGTCCCGCCTCTCAACTGTCAATTAACTGGTGTACAGATTCCTGAGCCTTCTGGGCTCTATCTTGAGGTTATCTTGAGATGATTTCGGGGCGTTAGTGTCCCCGCGGCCCGGTCCTCGACCAGGCCTCCACCCCCAGGAAGCAGCCCATGACAGCTGACTAACACCCAGGTACCTATTTTACTGCTAGGTAACAGAGACATAGGGTGAAAGAACCTCTGGCCATTGTTTCTCGCCTGCGCCTGGGATCGAACCCGGGACCACAGGATCACAAGTCCAGCGTGCTGTTCGCTCGGCCGACCGGCTCCCGGTATCATATCCACATTTGAAACTGTGTATGGAGTCAGCCTCCACCACATCACTGCCTAATGCATTCCATCCGTTAACTACTCTGACACTCAAAAAGTTCCTTTCTAACGTCCCTGTGGCTCATGTGGGTACTCAGTCTCCACCTGTGTCCCCTTGTTCGCGTACCTCCCGTGTTAAACAATTTATCCTTATCTACCCTGTCAATTCCTCTGAGAATTTTGTAGGTAGTGATCATATCTCCCCTTACTCTTCTGTCTTCCAGTGTCGTGAGGTGCATTTCCCGCAGCTTTTCCTCGTAACTCATGCCTCTTAGTTCTGGGACTAGTCTAGTGGCATACCTCCACATACCTGTGGGAGGCCGCCAGTTTCACAGTAGCTTTCGGAAAAGCTGAAGCTATATTTATTTATTGGAGAATGGCGCGTTTTGTGGCTCATGTGTTTCTTGTGCCATCAGCTAGCCAGCCAGCCAGTCAGCCAGCCAGCCAGCCAGCCAGCCAGTCAGCCAGCCAGCCAGTCAGCCAGCCAGCCAGCCAGTCAGCCAGCCAGCCAGCCAGTCAGCCAGCCAGCCAGCCAGCCAGCCAGCCAGCCAGCCAGCCAGTCAGCCAGCCAGCCAGCCAGCCAGCCAGCCAGCCAGTCAGTCAGCCAGCCAGCCAGCCAGCCAGCCAGCCAGCCAGTCAGCCAGCCAGCCAGCCAGCCAGCCAGCCAGCCAGCCAGCCAGTCAGCCAGCCAGCCAGCCAGCCAGCCAGCCAATGACCAGGCAACCTACCAACCTACCCCTGCCCACCTCTGCCCTCCCCTGCCCACCAGCATCAAGTAACACTGGACAGATTCCCAGCTCACTGCCTCTCAGCAAGGCAGCATCTGCTCATCTCCTTTAATGCAACCTCTTAATGCAGCCTCAGAACTTTGCTGCATCTTGTGCGCCATTATTATTATTATTACTACTACAAGAGCTCCTAATATGATGATTACAGTTGCAAGAGTTCTGCGGAGACGGTCGTCCAGAAGCACACGAATTCAAAGACCTGGAGATCGTAAAGAAAATTTACGAAGACGCCCTGCTAGACCCCCAGGATGGACCTGTCGAGGCGTCGGGGAGGTGTTTAATGTTTGTGGATGATGGAGAGAGAGAGAGAGAGAGAGAGAGAGAGAGAGAGAGAGAGAGAGAGAGAGAGAGAGAGCCATGGTACCACATTCAACACACACTGTATAAATGACAAAATGTCAATGCTGTTTATAAACTGCCTCGTACGGTAGATTAAGCTTCGGGTGGTATGTATTTAATGGCTCGTCATAGTGTGGTATATTGTAAACAAAATATCTGTCTCGTCATTCCTCACTCTGCAACTCTACACGTTACTGTCTGTGTCTGTCTGTATTTGGGTGTGTTTCTGTGTTTACACCTGAGCGAGGCGTCATTAGGAATGCCACTGAGGTTTCCATGAAACAGCATCTATCTGCTCATCTGAAGCCTTCCTCGAGAGACCATTTATTTGACGAGATTATAATTTAGTATCCACTAGGAAATAAAATTGACTTGCACTGTAAGTAATTATCTCTACAAGGAAGAGGATGCGTCAGGAGGCGAACATGTGTGCCAGAGCCTTCATGGTGGTTCACTTGCCTGGAGACGTCGAGACGTCAGACGTTGTATAGACGGTCTTGAGGCCAACAAGTTCCACGTTCGAGTCAGTCTAGGAAATGATCGATCCCATACATAGTTATATTCTCGAGAAAATCAGTTGCAGTATGAGGCTCTTGATGACAGAGTGCCTTGTTTATTACGGGTGACCCAAACCACAGGTTGTCCCACGAAGTTGGCCAGGTGAGGGCACTTTCATATTATTGACCTTAAACATAATAGTAAGTCCACACTCCTCCATCTTGTCCAAAATAAGCCTCTGATGAATGATAGGAATTGATGGGTTCGGGGTGTCAGCGGGCCAGGAGCAGGAGTGCATACTCAAGATGGGAGCGAACTCTTGCTTTCATATAAGAAGTTTTGCCCAGCCTCCCCTTCGGTTCAAGAAATTAGAATGGCGATGCGCCATAGAGCTGCAAGTGTCCTGGCATGCCTTGTGTCCCCTATGGTAAGCCATTGTTTATCATAGTCATTGACAGATCTCTCTCCTCTCTCTCTCTTCTCTCTCTCCTCTCTCTCTCTCTCTCCTCTCCTCTCCTCCTCCCTCCTCTCTCTCTCTCCTCTCTCCTCATCTCTCCCTGGCTCTCTTCAGTATCTCCCAAGGTCTCTCGTCGCTGGCTCTCTCGTCCGCATTCTTCTCTGCTCTCTTCCTGATAGCTAGTTCGAATCTCTCAGCGTTCCATACTGAGTTTCTTCACTGCCCTATATCATGTTGATGTGTTTTGGGTGTGTGTGCAAGGTGGAGCGTGAGGTTTGATGGAGCAAGGTTACCTACGCCGAGTGCTCGAGGGGTTGTGTGAGGTACTTGGAGTGACTTCTACAGCCTTCACACTTCCATGGGCTCACTGGCATCCCAGAGTGTATACTTACACCATGTCGTGGTGTTGCGGGTAAGGTGCGGTGATGGGAGTGCCCAGCTCGCTGGTTTCGCTCACCCCAGTAGGTAATACAATTATTATATCGTAATTATTATTATTCATTTTTAATGATTATTACAGTTTAAATAAATGAAGAAGTACGGCCCCATGAGTCTTGATGGATGGAGGCAGGCACTGGGAATAGTAGGGACGGGGGGGGGTGGAGAGAAGGGTTTGTGGTAGAGGGTGACAGGGGGCGAGGAAGGGGAGGGGAGGGGGCGGGTTTAGTAGGGGAGGGGGCCGTGTCCGCAGTGGGGAGGCAGTCAGTGCGTGAGGGGAGAGATGATGGAGGAGGAGGAGCGGAAAGGCTGGTAGAAGAAGACCTCCCCTCTACGGCTGGCTTACGCAGTAACCCTCAACGTGGACCCCTTCTTCTGTCCCTCTCTGTCCCCTCCCTGTCCCCTCCC
This sequence comes from Procambarus virginalis, assembly GCA_020271785.1. NCBI lineage: Eukaryota > Metazoa > Arthropoda > Malacostraca > Decapoda > Cambaridae > Procambarus > Procambarus virginalis. The sequence continues at coordinate 2,224 of WNGS01034022.1, read as the reverse complement.
TTTCCCCTCCCCTCACACCCTCCATGGCACCCACACTAATGCATTCATCCTATACAACGCAGATTGCTTGAGAACACTTCCCCCCCCCCCCACATTAGTATGCCCTCCGCATTTCTCGGTGTTGAGGTGATTCTCTCCATCATCCCCCATAAAGACTCCCAAGTCTCCCCTTCTCTCTCATCTTAGATGTCCTGCAGGAAGGATGAGGAGGAGGGAGGGGGTTAAAGACCGGGTCCCATCCAACCACTGTTCCCCGTCCCCACTTGAACCACAAGTATGGGGTGGTAAGTCGTGGTCCATAGACGAAGCGCATGGGCTGCGTACGCGACTCTCGCCCCTCACTGACAGGCCATCCACTGTACAGCCCTCACTGTACAGGCCCTCACTGTACAGCCATCACTGTACAGCCCTCACTGTATACGCCCTCAATGTACAGGCCATCACTGTACAGCCTCACTGTACACATCACGTGTACAAGCCCTCACTGTCCACAGCCATCACTGTACAAACCCTCCACTGTACAGCCAATCATGTACAAGCCATCATAGCTGTTGGCGGTGGTGAGGTGTGCTGGGGGCTCGCGGCAGCCTCCGGGCTACCTCCACAACCATTAATATTTTAAATCGGGTGGGTTTTGTTGTGTGAACAGAAGCTGGCCATCGCATTATGGGAGATTGAACTAAAGTATATGTCACATTTTATCAGATTCTAATTATATATGGAATTATATAAATTCCCACCTCTTTTAAGGTTCCAGATATGGTGTAGGTGGATTTTAAGTGGCGTACCTGCCTCTTGATGGCCAGGGTTCAAGTCTCCTGGTGGGGGGTAGGGGTGTTCAGTTGTACGAATAAGTATATATCTATATATATATATATATATATTACTATATATATATATTGTGTGCGTGATTATGGAGAAGTGTCGCTATTGTCACGTGTGGTTGTGCACTCCCTTGAGATCATTTGTTGAGGTTTGTATTAAAGTAAAGCTGAGTGTTCCCTCGTAAAGTATAGGAGGGGGCTTCACACAATACGCTTCCCAGCCCTTTACTGGCCACGATTTATCGGGAGTTAATTCATTCAAATGCAGTTGTTTACTCAATATTTCTCTCGGCATTTACTGTGTTTTAAAATTTACTTGCCATAAACTTAACCATTTATTATGTTTGGGGGACGTTCTGTTAACAGTTAATGGTCGGGCTGGTTTTACTGTGGCTAGGTGGGGAGGGGGGTGGTTAGGGTTGGGGGGGGGGGAGGGGGGGGGGGGGGGGTTATGGTTGGTGGGGGGGGATGGGGATATGGGAAGGTGAATGACTGTGGTGGGGTTTATGAAGGAGTGGTGGTGATGATCTTGTTGTTAGTGGATGGTGGAGTAATGGAGGGGTGATTGTGGTGGGTGAGGGTGTGACCCTCCCCCCCTCTCTCTCCTCTCTCTCGCTACTCTCCTCTCTCTCTCTCTCCGTCTCTTCATCTCCTCTCTCCTCTCCCTCTCCTCCTCCTATCCTCTCTCACTCCGTCTCTCTCTCTCTCTCTTTATCACATTTGCTTTCTCTCCTTTTGATAATATATAGTGAGCACTACTGCCTTTCTCCAGATATAACTTTAAATACTCTCTCTTCTCCTTCTCTCCTCTCTCCTTCCCCTTTCGCCCCCTCTCTCTTCCTCCCCCTTCCCCGCCCCCCCCCCCCCAGCTCCGGTGTAGCAGTGGCTGCATGTGATATTAGTGGTGGGTGTTGTTGGTGGTAGGGCTTCACAGGACAAAGGTGTTTGTTTGATTCCGTTCCGTCGCGGTGGTCGGGGTTGATTACCTTTGTCAACCCCTCCCCCCCACCCCCCACCCCCCACCCCCATAGGGAATTTTTTGGGGGGGGGGAGTCCTGCCCCCCCACACCACACCCAACCTCGAATAACTACCTCACATAAGGATAATTCCTCTGTCTCATCAGTATGTATGGTGGTGTGTGATGGTGTTGTAGTGAAGAGTGAGGGTGTGACGCCCCCTCACGCTCCTAATGTCAACCACCCGGGTTCCCTACACTGGGAAGCTGGGTTATGACGATATGCTGTGTCGTAGCGGCTAGTGTATCAGCTTCAGCAAGTCAACACCTCAAGCAGATGATATGGCCCCGTCTCTCTCGCACTTGCTTATATTCATTATTGGCTTATTTAATAAGTGCATAGTGACATACTAGATTGATTGTGAATATTTAGTTTACCTTGAA
>WNGS01034021.1:0-17432 GCA_020271785.1 Procambarus virginalis | reverse complement strand
AAGGAATCTGCTCTATTCCTTTCTTTTTTTTGCATATATTTTCATGCTGTTACAGTAGAAAAATGTAAAATTTACAAACAAAAATCGTCAACATTCCCTTCTTGTCACCCTTCTGGTTAACATAGCAATACACTAAGAGATGAATTCTATGACTAATTATCAAAATTGCAATCGTAATGCTTTTGAATGGTAAAATTAGTCAAATCAACATTGCCAGTTATAACAATAAGAGCACTTACAGTCTGTCGACGTCAGCAGAAAGGTTGGCCGGCAGCTGCACACATGTTCTCCCTGGCAGCGACACTCCATCTCCCGCTTTTGCTGTCGCCGTGAGTCGCCCAACAACTGCATCCCACACTCTCGTCCATCTTCTCGAAGCCAGGAGGAAGGAAACTGAAATCTTGCTCTTCCATATCTTCATCAATGACCAGAGAAAAGTTGGTGTTGTTGCTCATGAAAGTTTTTCAAGGAACAGAACCTCTTGATTAATGTCGGTCGGAGTGCCTAAGTGGCTTGTCTTGTTACCACACTGACGAGCGATTTCCGATCCAAGCTGAGTGTAACCAGACGAGGTCTCCAAAGACGACATCTTCCCTGCCACTTTATTAGTTTTATTATCTTTTATACCTTTCGTGCTGCTGGCTGCGAAGGTCGACCAGGACCCTTTCTCAGCACTGTGGAACACTTGCAGTGTATGTGTGTGTTTGAGGGAGCTGTTGTGGTGCAGGATAAGGGAGCTGGTGTAAGAGGAGGCTAGTGTCCCTGAACCCTCACCAGCCACCACAGAAGAATCAAACTGTCCTTCGCTTGCCTGTGCTGCATTTCTCTTTTTCCGTCTCAAATAATCAAGATATTTTTTTACCGATGCCCGTCTGTCTCTGCTGCTTCCAATTTTTCTTCGACCTACATGTTTCAGGAAATGTTTATCAGGGCCGCCTGCTGGGTCCGTGGTCAGGTATTCTTGAGGACGAGATGATATAGATCTTGAAAACACATTGTTGCTTCCAGGTGAAACAAGAGCGATGTTTTGTCTCTTTGTTAACCTTTCTCCTCTTCTTCCCCCATATGTATGATCGTTATCACTTGTCTTATCTGTATATCCAACTGTAGCTTGTGCCGCTTCCTTCACCTTTTGCTCAGGTTCAATATTTTTTTGGAATTGAAATATTTGTTTTCTCTTTGATGTAGGATGAAGATGAAGGCAATTTTGGAAATCGTAACTCTTTCCTGGCCGGTCTTCTGTAATGTGATGTACAAACTGTTGATGTATTGTGTCCTGAGAGAATGCTTCTTGGGCTGGACGAGTAGGCGCTGTGGTCCTCTGTCCTGGAAACTGCTGAAACGAATAAATAGGTGCAGTGATAACTTCGACATGTTCCTGTTGATTTGGATATATAAGCACTGTGGTTCTCTGCCCTTGTTCTGGTTGTGTAGGTCGATGGATCACTCTTGTTTTCTCCCCATGGTTCCATTGTGGCAGAGGAAGAGGTGTTGTTGATCTCTCTTCCTGTTCCTGTAGTGATAGATGAAGTGTTGGTGTGGTCCTCAACCTCTGGATCACATTCTCTACATTCGTGGCCTCATCATTTAATAGGGAAGAAGCTGAGCTGAGAGATAGAGGATGACTATGAGCATCAAACAAACGGTAAATGCCTGTTTTCCTTCGAGATTTCCTTGTGCTGTCGATTGATCTTCTTAACAAATGAGATTTAAATACTGGTTCTAGGAGCAGTTCCAATTCACCAGCATTTATTCTTTCCCTGGTTAGACTTTTCTTACTTTTTTCAGACCCTTCCTGATAAGGTTCATTGATTTGTTCATGAAACTCAACGTTATCCTCTTTTATGTTGCCAATTACCTTTATCCTTGAGAGAGCCGTCTGGCTCTCAAGGCCGCCCATGGCTGTGTTGGGGGCGGTCATTACCTTGTAGACGAGACTAACATTGCTTGTGAGCTCTGGCTGTAACTCATGGCTTTGTGTGTTCTGTTTTTGATGTGTACTCTGCTCTGAATAGCTACTTTTCTGCTGTAGAGCCATCTCTGTGCCAGTGTATTCATTCTTTAGATCCTGCTCTGCATCTATGTGTCCTTGCTGAAGTTCCTTTATGTGTTTCACCTGGAGATGTTTCTCGGTGTTTGTGTGTTTCATATGGAAATCTAGTTCTGCTTCAATGTGTTTCATTTGGATATCCTGATCTGCTTTTGTGTGTTTCATTTGGAGATCCTGATCTGCTTCTGTGTGTTTCATCAGGTGATCCTGATCTGCTTTTGTGTCTTCGCTTTGAAGATTCTGCTCCACGTTTACATTTTTCTGATGCAGCTCATTCTGTGGACTGTCGTTTTCCTGTTGTTGATTCTGCTCTGAACTATTGCTATGTTGTCCATGACGCTGCTGTTCACTCATTCCTTCCTTAAAATACAGTTGTTTGCTGACGTATTCCACCTCTAAGTGGTTGTCTGTTTTGCAGCATTCCAGACCTAAATGTTCTTTGCTCGAATATTCCAGTTCTAAACTCTTGATTGAGTTTACCATTAACTCATCGACATGCAGTAGAGTAGGTGCTTTGTGTTTGGACTGTGTCAAAACATGTCTCATCCCGCGGTTCACAAGTCCGGCCCGGTAAGTCCAAAGAGAGAAAGGGGTGACCAGAGAAGGACCTGCGGTAGAAGCCAAACTGTCAGTTATTCTTAATACTTTACCGTCTTCTGCGTCTTGATCTTCTGCCACGTGAACTGTCTGCATTACACGACCCTCAACGTTTTGTAGTTCACCATCTCTTGGTCCCTTCCTAAAATGGAGGTTATTGCTTTGTGTGACCCTAATGTCAGTAGCCTCCGGGTGTCGGGGGGAAGCCTTCTTAATCCCGGGCTCTGGGAGGTTCTTAGTCCCGGGCTGTGGGAGGTTCTTAGTCCCAGGCAGTGGGAGGTTCTTAGTCCCGGGCTGTGGGAGGTTCTTAGCCCCAGGCAGTGGGAGGTTCTTAGTCCCAGGCTTTGGGAGGTTCTTAGTCCCGGGCTGTGGGAGGTTCTTAGTCCCAGGCTTTGGGAGGTTCTTAGTCCCGGGCTGTGGGAGGTTCTTAGTCCCAGGCAGTGGGAGGTTCTTAGTCCCGGGCTGTGGGAGGGTCTTAGTCCCGGGCTGTGGGAGGTTCTTAGTCCCAGGCTGTGGGAGGTTCTTAGTCACGGGCTGTGGGAGGGTCTTAGTCCCGGGTTGTGGGAGAGACTTAGTCCCGGGCTGTGGGAGGGTCTTAGTCCCGGGTTGTGGGAGAGACTTAGTCCCGGGCTGTGGGAGGGTCTTAGTCCCGGGCTGTGGGAGGGAGCCAAACTTACTGCTTCTGCTGAGAGTCGTATTGGCTTCAGCAAACTGAACCTGCTTTGCTTTTAATAATTTCATAAGAGAAACGTCTTGATCAAGCCTGAAAATGCTCGACAACTTTTCACTTTTTTCTTTGTTAAGAAGATACTCTTTTGCAGGCTTTCTATTCCATTTTTTCCAAGGACTGAATTGGGCACTTCTAGCAGACCCTAAATTTGCATCACTACTCAATTTTGTTAAATTGAATGGTTTCTTTCTTTCCCAGAACCGAGCATCTTCAGCCCAAATTTCGGAGTTGCTGCGGCCGTGGTGGGTGAATGGGCGTGTACTGATGGCATCCATGGTGGGCTGGTGGGCATGATGAGCAGAGGGACGGGGATTGATGGCAACCTTGGTGGGCCAGGCACGATGAGCAGAGAAGCGTTGATTGATATCGCTGTAGGGCCAGGCGTGGAGGGGTGAGGGGCGGGGGTTGATGTCTTCGTTGATGTTAGGTGACGAGTGAATGCCAGTGAATGGTTTGTGTGATAAGTTTATACTGGTGGGTGTGTTATGTGGTGAGAGTGTGCTGGAGGGGAAGTATGTGTTGGCAGGTGTTATGTACGAGGAAAGTATGTTGGTACGTGTGTATGAGGAGTGTGAGGAGGGGTGTAGAGCGCGAGAAAGAGTGAGGGTGTGAGGCCACGCCTGGCAGGGTGAGGCAAGAGTGACGACGATGCAAGTGACGAGGAAGAATCTGGCGGAGACGATGATGAAGGACTTGCAGGAAGACCCCATCGCGCTCAGCCTGCAAGAGAAACAGGTTTTGAATTATATTTAGATATGTATACGTATATATATATATATATATATATATATGATATATATATATATATATATATATATATATATATATATTATATATATATATATATATATATATATATATATATTATTATTAAATATGACCGAAAAAGTAAGATTAATAATTCTAACACGAATTTTCTCAATATTTCTTATGTTTCTTTTCACTGTTGATGGTAATTGAAAAATCAATTGTCCAAAATTCATTTTTATTTCTAGTCTGACGCGACACTTAAACGTGTTTCGTAATAACTTAATTACATTTTCAAAGACTTTTAGTTTACACACACACAACTATAACCTCCAAACACTAAACAGAGTTCTTACTATGCTATGATTTAAACAGCTTTCATTTTTCATTTTATACCTGCATTTTGGGTGAGGTGATATGTTACAACAGTTTTGGATGAGGTGAACAAAACTTTTAACAGAGGACAGAACACGAAACGATGGGTATTAATGTGATAGTAATTGGGTAAATTGAAGGTAAGATTGGAAGTAAGTGCAGAGGGCCTATTGGCCCATATTTCTTGATACTTCTATATTGGAGCGGAGTCTTGAAGTGGGTAGAATATAGTTGTGCATTAATTGGCTGTTGATTGCTGGTGTTGACTTCTTGATGTGTAGTGCCTCGCAGATGTCAAGCCGCCTGCTATCGCTGTATCTATCGATGATTTCCGTGTGTTTTGTTAAGATTTCTCTAGTGATGGTCAGGTTGTGGGAAGAGATTATATGTTCCTTAATGGAGCCCTGTTGCTTATGCATCGTTAATCGCCGGGAAAGAGACGTTGTTGTCTTGCCTATATACTGAGTTCTTTGAGGCTTACAGTCCCCAAGTGGGCATATGAAGGCATAGACGACGTTGGTCTCTTTTAAAGCGTTCTGATTTGTGTCTGGAGAGTTTCTCATGAGTAGGTTGGCTGTTTTTTTGGTTTTATGGTAAATCGTCAGTTCTATCTTCTGATTTCTGTCTGTAGGGATAACGTTTCTATTAACAATATCTTTCAGGATCCTTTCCTCCGTTTTATGAGCTGTGGAAAAGAAGTTCCTGTAAAATAGTCTAATAGTAGGTATAAGTGTTGTGTTAGTTGTCTCTTCAGAGGTTGCATGGCGGTTCACCTTCCTTCTTATGATGTCTTCAACGAAACCATTGGAGAAGCCGCTGCTGACTAGGACTTGCCTTACCCTACAGAGTTCTTTATCGACTTGCTTCCATCCTGAGCTGTGGCTGAGAGCACGGTCGACATAAGAGTTAACAACACTCCTCTTGTACCTGTCTGGGCAGTCACTGTTGGCATTTAGGCACATTCCTATGTTTGTTTCCTTAGTGTAGACTGCAGTGTGGAAACCTCCGTTCCTTTCCATGACTGTTACATCTAGAAAGGGCAGCTTCCCATCCTTCCCCATCTCGTAAGTGAAACGCAACACAGAATTCTGCTCAAATGCCTCTTTCAGCTCCTGTAGATGTCTGACTTCAGGTACCTGTGTAAAAATGTCTTCAATATACCTGCAGTATATGGCCGATTTCAAGTTCATGTCGACCAAGACCTTTTGCTCGATGGTACCCATGTAGAAGTTTGCAAACAGGACACCTAGGGGAGAACCCATGGCGACCCCATCTACTTGCTTATACATGTGCCCATCCGGGCTCAAGAAGGGTGCCTCTTTAGTACAAGCTTGGAGTAGTTTCCTTAGAATGTTTTCTGGTATGTCAAGAGGAGTAGAGGCCGGATCACGATACACTCTGTCCGCTATCATCCCGATTGTTTCGTCCACAGGTACGTTGGTAAACAGTGATTTTACGTCCAACGAGGCTCTTATCACTGTGGCCCATGTTCCCCGCAGTAAGTCGACAAATTCCTTTGGAGACTTCAGACTGAAGGCGCAAGGGACATAAGGAGTCAGCAAGCCATTGAGTCATTTTGCCAGTTTGTACGTGGGTGTGGGTATCTGGCTGATGATTGGCCGAAGTGGGTTTCCAGGCTGATGTGTCTTGACATTTCCATATGTGTATCCAGGTTTATATTCCCCAATAATCTTTTGCAGGTGGAGTCCGGATTTCTTTGCGTTCACAGTCTCGATCAATTTGTTGACCTTTGCTTTCAATTCAGCTGTAGTGTCCTTCGTTACCCTTTGGAATTTAGTTTGGTCAGAGAGTATGAGGTTCATTTTCGTCAGATATTCGTCTTTTTTAAGAATGACGTATATTGGCGACTTGTCACCTCTCCTGACGACTATCTCCTTGTTCTCACGAAGGCTCTTAGCTGCTGCTTTGAGCTCGGGGGACAGTATGGTGTTTCTGGAGTTGCCTCGATTCTTTCCTCCTTCTGCAACAAGTTCTGCTTGTAAGGTGTCTTTGGTGGTGACCTTCTTTTGTGCTTCGAGGTCGAATATGTCGTCCAACAGGATCTCCAACTCCACTTTCCGGGCCAACTCACTTGGTCTGGACATAACGTGACAGTTTATATCCAGATTTAGGAGAGTGACTTGGTCCTCAGTGAGGTTGATTCCTGCAAGGTTCAGGAAGCCGTCTCTTGGTCGTGGAATTGCCATAGGTCCTCCATATAACGTTGTTAGTTTCTTGATTATCCTGGTTTCGGTGCTGAGGTGATGTCGATCTCTGCCCTGGAAACACAAACCGAAACTGTCTCTATTTTCCGCTTGTTACAACTTGTAATAAAGTTGTTACATCTTGGCTGAACGTGTTTATGACGTATTAGAACGTTGTTACAACTTGCTATATTGGTTGTTATAACTGGTTAGGAGGTGTTAAATCTTGTTCGAACGTTGTACCAACGTCGTAGTTTCGGTGTGTGTTTGGCGGGTGAGGATGTCGAGGTGTTGCTCGATGCGAGTACGGAGACTTTCGTCGATGTTGCTGTTTCTCCATTGGTTTGTAGCATGAAGTAGTTGCGTTTTGTTGTCTTTGATTTCATTTTCTGCCTTGTGTATCTGATTACGAATCAGATCTTGGCGATGACGGATGGGCAATTGTATAAGCAAGTAGATGGGGTCGCCATGGGTTCTCCCCTAGGTGTCCTGTTTGCAAACTTCTACATGGGTACCATCGAGCAAAAGGTCTTGGTCGACATGAACTTAAAACCGGCCATATACTGCAGGTATGTTGACGACATTTTTACACAGGTACCTGATGTCATACATCTGCAGGAGCTGTAGGAGGCATTTGAGCAGAATTCTGTGTTGCGTTTCACTTACGAGATGGAGAAGAATGGGAAGCTGCCCTTTCTAGGTGTAACAGTCATGGAAAGGAACGGAGGTTTCCACACTGCAGTCTGACTAACGTAGATATATGACCAAACCTAACCAACCTTACCTAACCTAACCTAACTTATCTAAACCTAACCTAAACTAACACAACTAAGTGAATAATTTATGCTCCTAATATACTATAATAATAATAACTCAAATAAATTATTGGCAAAAATTTATTGAAAATAAAGAAAATCACTCGGCCTATTAGGCAAATCGGGCATTGCATAGTAGGCCAAGAAGTGCATTCTGGCTACTAGGTATGACATATATATATATATATATATATATATATATATATATATATATATATATATATATATATATATATATATATATATATATATGTCATAGTAGAGGCCTATATATATATATATATATATATATATATATATATATATATATATATATATATATATATATATATATATATATATATTTTTTTTTTTTTTTTTTTTTTTTTTTTTTTAACCTAGAAGGGGTACCACCTCTGGTGCAAGTGTAGGGACCCATAGCCTCGGAGAAGAAAATAAAGAGTACTCAGAGAAGACCTTGTGGATCCTCACTGAACACTTTGATATTTTCTTCTCCTACCACCCCTACCACCCTATATATATATTATATATATATATATATATAATATATATATATATAATATATATATATATATATATATATATATATATATATATATATATTGACACTGTTGTTTGGGGAACATGAAGTTGTTTCCGCAGAAGGTGTCCAGCAGGGAGACCCACTTGCCTCTTTTCTTTTCTGCATGGCAGCTTAGGAGGTCAAAAGCAGGTTTTCCAGCGAATTCAACNGACGAATGAGCATAATTAGGGGTATCAATAGGGTATTTATTAAACAATAGATGAGTTTATATTTTTCGAATGACTTGAGTATATATAAGTCTGTGGTTATTCTGTAATTTCCTTGGTTGTTATGTGTAAGTCTTCTGCACGTGTCCTCAAGATTGGCGAAGGGCGAGATGACTCACGCGAGATGACTGCAACTATTTATCCACAAGTGGATAAATAGTTGCATCTGAGTGGGGCCTTCTGCAGTATTCTTTAATGCTCAGAACTAACTTACATGAATGAGTAAGGTGAATATAAATAGAACATGCTTTATTACTCAATAGGCCTTCATTATTTCTCATGTTTATTATGAAACCTTTTAACTGACTGTTTGGTAGAAAGAGTCAATGATCAACAAGCCAAAGAGAGTAATCCACGCCACACTCTCATGATAACACTTGTTACGACAGCCAATGCCACCCAGGTGATTGGTCAAGGATTTAAATGTTTTGGGCACCAATCGACACCCAACCAAATTTGACGAGAACTCTTTACTGACATTTAACAGTGCTTTCGTTCCTTCAGCTTCGAACATGTAATTAACAAGTGTCCTGCCGTAACAAGCACTTGTAGTATTTGTTCTGAACATCATAAATATAGGGATTGTCCCTACCGAAAATGCACCCTTTGTCAGGAAGGACATATGGCATTATCTCCTGTTTGTATCGTACGGAAAACAGTGATACAGAAAATTCTTGACAAGGCCCAAACCTGACGACCTATCAGTCACAAGCAGCACCTAATGTGAACACTGCAAAGTTCCCTAACATGCCTGGTCAAAGTGCCTCCCTAAACCAGCCTTCCCACCAGACAACCTTCACTCACCAGCCAAATGTTTGGCCACACTCACCCAACAGCGTCAATGTCGCAGGTGGTTTCTGATGCTTTTGTACAGGTGCTCAGTGGTCCCACCCACCACTTCACAAGTCCCAAGAGAAAATCACTTCTCAGAATGTCCCTCTCAACACGGCAGTGGGAAGTAACCCATCTACCTCCCCTATGGAAGAGTTTGGGGGTCGCCATCATGGTAAACCCGAACACCCAATGTCTCCACGAATCCTTCCTACCTCACGGGGCTCATCTGGACACTCATCCTCGACAAGCGAGGCTCTTGATATTCATACTGATGACTCGGAAGAGGAGTCTTCAGGTGTGGTCACCTTACAACAGGAGGCGCTCACTGGGACACTCCCAACCCACGTTGGTCGCCAACTTGCAGTACCACAAGGGAAACATGCAACAGTAGTCGAAGTACGAGACGAAGAAGATGAAGAAGAAGAAGAAGGAGAAGAAGAAGATGTAAAGGTAAAAAGGAGAATAAGAGGTATCAGAGCAAGATAAGGGGGGTGGCAGGGTGTAGTAGAAGACGGAACAGTAATGGAAATTGGTCAATAACAAGGCAAAGGAAGCCGACACCGGGGCAGGAAGAACTGACCAGACACCTCACACCCCACCATAAGAACAAGCCTTTGTGTAGCACATCAATGAACCTCCGACCATTAGAAAATGGGGCACGATCTAAAAGTAACCAACACAAATAATGGGATTACAATTATCAAAATTAATATAAGGCATTATTTTAACAACAAATATTTACAAGAACCAGAAGCATGCAACTATCACCCTGAAGTCATCTTATTAAACGAGACTTTTGCTCACCTAGATCAACACATCAGACTCCGTGGATGCCCGACACTTAAAAGGAACTCTGGCCAGATTATGATGTTGCGATGCTGCTCAAGCTGGGCTGTTCGGTCACCAACATCTACCTCCCAAGAACAAAACGTCCTAGTAGTAGAAATATTCACAACCCTGTACCACTTGCTATTTTAACAACTAACATTCCCACAGGCTACCACTCCCTCCCTTCAAGAGCCATGCACAAGGTACTCAACAGAAACGTCCCAGTGATCCTTGCTGAGGACTTTAATGCACATCATGCGGCGTTGTTCAACGACTCAGCGGCCGAGATGACATCACAGGTAGGAGGAGCCCATGATATTCTGTCAAATGTGGAGTGCAATATCTCCCATGGAAGTATTCTCCTGGGTAATGATAAGGGATCAGACCACATACAGGTTAATCTCCACCTCCAAACGTCTCTCTTTAGACTTCAGGGACGCCCCAGACCCAACCTAGGGTCGGCACTGATCCAACTGCACATCTTTACAACCAACCTGTCCAGGACATTGACGCAGTAGGTGCCTCCATCCATGCTCGCATCATTGAAGCAAGTCTGGCCACTGTGACCTAACTAACACCTGAATACTTCAGCAACACAAACCGACCAGACAGATCAAATGTAATGAGACATTACCAACAACAATGTGCGAGGCGTCTACACACGCGCCAGCCACCTTTCCAAGTATTTCCACGCCTTAGACGAGAAGTCATAGGCTTCACGCTCCTGCTCAAACGTCAAATTTTGGGCACACTAGTAAACCAAGCTACCCAGTACAGGAGAAAACCTGCCACATTCTGGAGAAAATTAAACAACTCCTAGACGCGTCAAAGACCTTGCTGTCTCATTATAATTATACATATACTGATGACAACAAAGAGGTAATAACCAACAGAGTGGAGGAGGCACACCTGCAGGCTGATCTCATGGGGTTAGTTTAGGAGGAGATCTTTACAGAAAATAGCATCCATATCAACATGAACAACCACTGTACAGTCGACCAATTGGCTGCTGAGAATGAGGAGAACCTGTCGAGTAGGCCTCTAGGGGACACCACACACCTCGACCCTGACGACCACCCTATCACCAGACCCTGACCATCCTATCACCAGACCCTGACCATCCTATCACCAGACCCTGACCATCCTATCACCAAACCCTGACCACCCTATCACCAGACCCTGACCACCCTATCATCAGACCCTGACCATCCTATCACCAGACCCTGACCATCCTATCACCAAACCCTGACCATCCTATCACCAGACCCTGACCATCCTATCACCAGACCCTGACCATCCTATCACCAGACCCTGACCACCCTATCACCAAACCCTGACCACCCTATCACCAGACCCTGACCACCCTATCACCAGACCCTGACCATCCTATCACCAGACCCTGACCATCCTATCACCAGACCCTGACCATCCTATCACCAGACCCATCACCTTGCTGGAGCTGAGAGAAGTATTGATGAAAACGAGGAATAAAGCGCCGGGTCCGTTAGGAATTACAGCCAACCAACTGAAGATTGACCTCTCAACTACCTGCAGTCCTTATTCAATGTCTTCAATGCCATACTGGTCACTTTCACACGTGTTTAAAACGACCAAAATTATTTTTATCCATATACCAGGGAGAAGCAGACATGCCTCCAGAAATTATAGGCCTATCTCCCTTTTTGCAATCGACAGGTAAATGTTGTGAGAAAATTAGTTCTAATCGCATTACCTACTACATGGAGTGTTACCACATGTATACATGGAGTATCACCACCTGTATACATGGAGTGTCCCCACCTGTATACATGGAGTAACACCACCTGTATACTTGGAGTATCACCAACTGAATACATGGAGTATCACCACCTGTATACATGGAGTATCACGACCTGTATACATGGAGTATCACCACCTGTATACATGGAGTATCACGACCAGTATACATGGAGTATCACGACCTGTATACATGGAGTGTCCCCACCTGTATACATGGAGTGTCACGACCTGTATACATGGAGTATCACGACCTGTATACATGGAGTATCACCACCTGTATACATGGAGTATCACGACCTGTATACATGGAGTATCACCACCTGTATACATGGAGTGTCCCCACCTGTATACATGGAGTGTCCCCACCTGTATACATGGAGTATCACCAACTGAATACATGGAGTATCACGACCTGTATACATGGAGTATCACGACCTGTATACATGAGTATCACCACCTGTATACATGGAGTGTCCCCACCTGTATACATGGAGTAACACCACCTGTATACTTGGAGTATCACCACCTGTATACATGGAGTATCACCACCTGTATACATGGAGTATCACGACCTGTATACATGGAGTATCACCAACTGAATACATGGAGTAACACCACCTGTATACATAGAGTATCACGACCTGTATACATAGAGTATCACGACATGTATACACGGAGTAACACCACCTGTATACATGGAGTAACACCAACTGTATACATGGATTATCACCACCTGCATACATGGAGTATCACCAACTGTATACATGAAATATCACCACTTGTATACTGAAAAACAGCTTGATTTTAATTAATTAATTAAGAACTACAGATCAGCGCAACATGCCATCAATATAATTTATGACGTAGCAGACAGCATCAGAAAACAACGACAGACAGCATTAATTGCAACCAGAGATGTCAACAAAGCCTTTGACAGTGTATGGCATAATGGTCTGCTCATCAAGCCGCAGTCCAAATCACACCACTACTGAACACTCCTAAGATTGGTTAACAATTTTGTAAGCAATAGAATAATAATCCCAATGTTTAACAACACGGAAGCAGAAGCATTTACACCGCCAGTAGGAACTCCTCATGAATCTGGCATCAGCCCCTTACTCTTCAACTTCTGAGTATATGATTTACTACTCCCCATTAGAATGACTCTATAATTACTCAATTTGATGACGATGTCATTCATGTAGTGACATCGACGTCCGCTGGCCAGCGAACAAAACACGATGCTGTCATAAGGAAGGCGAAAGATGAACTAGCAACCACAGCAAGTTGGGAGCAAGAGTGGAAAATTGTGACAAACCCCAACAAGATACAACTGTGATCGGTGGGCTTTAATACAGGTCCAGAACTCCACTACAATCCTGGGCTACGAAATATTGAGACTGCTAAAGTCCACTGAACATAATAATAAGAAAGTTGCCTGAACTAAAGCACAACTGGTACGGCTGTAACGACTGAGGCAAACTCCGCAACATGTGAAGCTGCATCTGTACAGAAGGCTCATTCGACCTCTCCTGGAGTACCCATGATGCACCACACTTGCTCTTACAAAAAAGACAAATATACTAAAATACAACTTGTTCAGAATAGAGCACTCAGAGTTGTAGCAGGTGTGTCGATCGTCGACAGAATTCGAACTGACAGTTTCCTCACCCGATTGAGGATGGAATCATTGAATCGACGCCTCCACAACCTCTCAGAAAAACAGCTATACAAAATGAAGAGCATCTACCTACCAACTTGAGACGACCCTTTTATGGTTTATAACACCACTAACTATGAGACACAAGAGCAGCCCCGCAGGACAAGCACGATGTCCCGTCAACAATAAGTCAGGCTGTACATCCACAACAGGATTAACCCGCGGCCTAGAATACAAAGTGACCTCCCACGTGATGAAGAATGGGATCCTCCTGATCCATTAAAAACTTAGCACACACGAACTGTGAACTAACAAGACCACATCTGACATAATTCCCTCTACCAACCAAGACAATTTTTTATCTATATCAACTACAAGCTTCTCTACCAACCCCACATCTGCAGTCATCACTACAGCACTGCTCTTCAGGAACAGCTGCAGGACTGGAACACCGTCCTCACAGGTAGCAACATCTCTCCGCCTGTTGTGCAGCAGCTACAGCTCGCCGCAATTGGCAGCAAGCAATCATCGATCATTATAAAAAAAAATCATTTTGCCTCATCCATCATCTCACATATTAACTCTGATCACTTCATAATCACTGACAAAGCCAAAGTTGTTGGGCCACTACCCTGTCCTTCCTGCTTTCCACCTAATCTCCCAATCCTACTTCATATTTTCTAAACCCTTTCCCTTTCCCTAACTTCCATCCCCGGCTTACAGCACTACATGTATCGTCAAGCAATGTTTGAAATTGGAATAATTAAAAGTCTTAGTAAATGTTAATAATTATGCAATTACTGAACAATGTATTTAAATAATAAATCATTGAAATTAGGAGTAAATGAACTTTCTTTGGATGGACCCACAGTGTTGCAAAGAAACAGCCTGCACTAATGATTGACCCATGGCTAGACATGCTAAACATGGCTTGTGCTACGACCATCCCATTCCTTGGGTAACAAAATGGTTCATACTATGACCGACCCATGCCTAGACCGGCTAAAATTGTTTGTGCTATGAATGACCCATACCTAGTTTATTCAAAAATTGACTAGTGACTATGACGACCCATGCCTAGACCTACTTAACATTGCGTATGCTACGACTGACCCATGTCTCGGGTAACTAAAAACAGCTGGTGCTACAACTGATCCATGTCATGGGCAACAAAAAGTGGCCGGTATTACGACTGACTCATGCGTCTGGTAACAAAAACAGCTGGTGCTACGACAGAACCCATGCTTCGACCGCTAAAAACAGCCTACAACTACGACCAACCCATGCTTCAGGTAATTTAAAAAAAGCTGTGGCTACGACTGTCCCATGACGTATTTCAGGAGATATTTTGGGGGGACTTCAACCGACCCCTGAAAAAACTGATTTAACATTGGCAGTATATTAACATTGGTCGTAGTCTTCTTTTACACTACTCGCCACAGGAACAATGAGATGAGGTACGAAGAACATTGTGTTGGTAATGCATAAAAACACAATGTTTACAAAGCAGCAGAGACATAGTGTTTACTCAGCCCCTATGTCACTGAGTTGTTGAAGACTCAGTATCATAGTATAGATGAAGGCACCAAAATACATTAGTGTTGAGAAAATAATAACAGAGTATAATGTCCTTCAATCACTCAATGTTGGTAAAGAAAAAATACCACAATGTTAATGAAGCAAAGGAACTCATTGATGAGGAAGAAACATGAACATTGTGTGAATGAAACCACAGAAACATGGTGTTGACGAAGCTCGATATTAGTGATGTAGGAACGAGACCACTGTGATAATGAAGCCCCAGTGTTAGTGAAGAAGGAACTGTTGATGAAACCCCAGGAACAAAGTATTGAGGAGACCCGAAAGACAACATGTTCATGAAGCCATAAGAACCGTGTTGGTGAAGTTTTAATTGCACAATGTTGATGAATCACAAGAATGCAGTGTTAATGAAGCACAAGAACACATTGTTGATAAAGTCACAAGAACGTAATATTCAGGAAGCCAATGTTACTGGGTGTTGATGACAGCATGAAACCATTTCTTGTTAGACGCTATTGTATGGATTATGTGCGCTGGAGAAGGTACTTTAAATACACAGCAAATGGTACATCGCATTGAAAGCAAAATTAGAATATGTGACTACACTTTATATTGGATTTTAATGTAAGTACTGTATAGTTGAAGTAGATTACATACACAATTGAAGTATATTATATTCACAATTCAAGTTGATTATGTGCATATTTAGTGTATATGCATTTCACTTTCAGATGTGTGTAGATAATTTATATGGATAACCGTAGAGAATTTTGAGTAAAGGGTTGACTATGTATAGACAACATCTATCACTATTCAGGAGCTCTACACTAAATACGGAACACTTCTCTATAATACACACAGAAATCACAATAGCGTGATGCATCAAATGAACAAATCCACAAGGGCCGTGACGAGGATTCGAACCTACGTCCGAGAGCATCACAGACGCTACCTTAATCGACTAAGCTACGACATGGTAAAAGAATTGCAACCAGAAATTCTACTGAATTTACTTGGATCCTGCAGCCTCTCCGGATCCAGCCTTGTGGATTTGTTCATTCTCTATAATAGTTTAGCTAGCAAAGGAATCTGCTCTATTCCTTTCTTTTTTTTGCATATATTTTCATGCTGTTACAGTAGAAAAAATGTAAAATTTACAAACAAAAATCGTCAACATTCCCTTCTTGTCACCCTTCTGGTTAACATAGCAATACACTAAGAGATGGAATTCTATGACTAATTATCAAAAATTGCAATCGTAATGCTTTTGAATGGTAAAATTAGTCAAATCAACATTGCCAGTTATAACAATAAGAGCACTTACAGTCTGTCGACGTCAGCAGAAAGGTTGGCCGGCAGCTGCACAACATGTTCTCCCTGGCAGCGACACTCCATCTCCTGCTTTTTGCTGTCGCCGTGAGTCGCCCAACAACTGCATCCCACACTCTCGTCCATCTTCTCGAAGCCAGGAGGAAGGAAACTGAAATCTTGCTCTTCCATATCTTCATCAATAACCAGAGAAAAGTTGGTGTTGTTGCTCATGGAAAGTTTTTCAAGGAACAGAACCTCTTGATTAATGTCGGTCGGAGTGCCTAAGTGGCTTGTCTTGTTAACCACTGACGAGCGATTTTCCGATCCAAGCTGAGTGTAACCAGACGAGGTCTCCAAAGACGACATCTTCCCTGCCACTTTATTAGTTTTATTATCTTTTATACCTTTCGTGCTGCTGGCTGCGAAGGTCGACCAGGACCCTTTCTCAGCACTGTGGAACACTTGCAGTGTATGTGTGTGTTTGAGGGAGCTGTTGTGGTGCAGGATAAGGGAGCTGGTGTAAGAGGAGGCTAGTGTCCCTGAACCCTCACCAGCCACCACAGAAGAATCAAACTGTCCTTCGCTTGCCTGTGCTGCATTTCTCTTTTTCCGTCTCAAATAATCAAGATATTTTTTTACCGATGCCCGTCCGTCTCTGCTGCTTCCAATTTTTCTTCGACCTACATGTTTCAGGAAATGTTTATCAGGGCCGCCTGCTGGGTCCGTGGTCAGGTATTCTTGAGGACGAGATGATATAGATCTTGAAAACACGTTGTTGCTTCCAGGTGAAACAAGAGCGATGTTTTGTCTCTTTGTTAACCTTTCTCCTCTTCTTCCCCCATATGTATGATCGTTATCAATTGTCTTATCTGTGTATCCAACTGTAGCTTGTGCCGCTTCCTTCACCTTTTGCTCAGGTCAATATTTTTTTGGAATTGAAATATTTGTTTTCTCTTGATGTAGGATGAAGATGAAGGCAATTTTGGAAATCGTAACTCTTTCCTGGCCGGTCTTCTGTAATGTGATGTACAAACTGTTGATGTATGTGTCCTGAGAGAATGCTTCTTGGGCTGGACGAGTAGGCGCTATGGTCCTCTGTCCTGGAAACTGCTGAAACGAATAAATAGGTGCAGTGATAACTTCGACATTGTTCCTGTTGATTTGGATATAT
>WNGS01034011.1:0-20598 GCA_020271785.1 Procambarus virginalis | reverse complement strand
AAGCAAGAGGCTGGCATTCCGGAAGGGTAACTATGAGGAGCTGAGAAAATTCCTAACTGAAATAGCTTTTGAAACAGAGCTCAGAGGAAATATGGTTCAAGACATGATGGACTACATCACACAGAAGTGTAAGGAGGCAGCAGACAAGTTCATCCCAGTCCAAAAGGAAAAGAATGAAATGCAGATGAGAAACCCATGGTTTAATCAGAGATGTAAGCTAGCAAAGCAACTAAATAAAAGGGCGTGGAGGAACTGTAGAAACAACAGAACACCAGAGAGCAGAGAAAGGTACCAGAGCGCGAGGAATGAATACATAAGGGTGAGAAGAGAGGTAATATGAAAATGACATAGTGAGCAAGGCAAAGACTCAACCCAAGCTGCTGCATAGCCACATCAGGAGGAAACTGAGGATAGGGGCAGAAAGATTCACTACAAACGACAAGGAAGTGTGCGAGGTACTCAATAAGAAATTCCAGGAGGTCTTCACCTCAGAGCAAGGAGAAGTCCCGGAGATAAGAGAAGGAGCATCAAACCGGACACCACTAGAAGAGTTTGTGATTACCAGTGGGGAGGTGAGGAAGCATCTGCTAGATTTGGATGTGACAAAGGCTATAGACCCAGATGGAATCTCACCATGGATTCTAAGGGAAGGAGCAGAAGCTCTGTGCTTGACACTCTCCATGGTGTACAACAAATCCCTGGTAACAGGTGAACTGCCAAAAATTTGGAAAACGGCCAATGTAGTTCCAATTTACAAGAAGGGTGATAGGCAGGAGGCACTGAACTAGAGGCCAGTGTCTCTAACTTGCATTCCATGCAAGATGATGGAAAAGATTGTACGAAAAAAGCTAGTAGAATATCTGGAGCGAAAGAACTTTGTAACACAACATCAGCATGGGTTCAGAAATGGCAAATCATGCCTAACTGGTTTTATTGAGTTCTATGGCCAGGCAACAAAAATCAGGCAAGAGAGAGAGAGGGCTGGGTAGACTGCATATTTCTGGATTGCCAGAAAACTTTGACACAGTACCACATAGGAGGCTAGTGCACAAACTCGAGATGCAGGGAGGAGTGAAAGGGAAGGTACTTCACTGGATAAGGGAGTACCGAAGCAACAGGACACATCGAGTCACTGTGAGGGGTGAGGTCTCGGAGTGACGGGGAGTTACTAGTATTGGAAAGTTTCCAACACTAATACATCACTATTGTATTACAATACATCATTATTGTATTAAGCATAGTATTTACTAACTCTACTAATTTGTAGAACTAGTTTAATTAATGTTTCTATTGCGACGCAATATTTGCCAAATTCTTCCCACAGTCTCAATGATGCCGGGAGGTAGCTACAGGTTAAAACATGAATCTCTCCACATTTAGTTACATCTAAACAGAGTTTAGTTAATTACGTTTCTTTACTAAGGATAATCGTTTATTTAGTTGATTATTTACATAGCATATTATTGCTTACTGAACTCGTTCATTTAGGTGTATTATCAACTACAGTGGAACATATTGCAATGTAAAATAATTCAATATAATATTCCTTCCTTTCATATAATACAGTCTTAATAACCTGACTTGCATTGTGCAAAAATATATTGCACCTTAATACAATTATTAGTGACATCAGTACTTGTCACGATTCCTTACCTTCCCAATTAATTGCAAGTAAAATAAAATACTTTAAGCTTGAGAATACATTGAGCGGGCTGTGCATGCGTATCGCAGCCAGGGAAGGAGACGCTATTCTTACTAGAGACGCCATTCAGCCACCGCGCGACTCGGACACCATTAGCAACGTGCAACAGAGAACCGCGTCTCGATTTCGTTAAGTTACCTTAGTTTTCGTACTTAATACTACAAGAACGGTGCCACGTTACAACGGCACATAACGTTAATGTCCAAGAAACTAATCAATTCTCCAGCCTATAATTGACGTCTTATAACGGCAGCTAAAGACGAGGGATCTGGAATCGTTCCTGAATCACCGGACACTGGGCCCGGCAACTATTAATAACCTATCTTATAGCACTGTATACACAGGTATATATTTTAGGATAGTTGTCGTTAGGCTGAGTATTTACCATCAAAATCTCGTACGTGTGCTCCAATTCATGTTCCGTAATTATATAGGAATAAACAAATGTTGCTATATTATCTGTAGACAAATTCTGCAGTGATTGCTATATTCAGTAGGAGCATTTCCTTCTATTTAGGATGTATTACAAATAATCAGATAGAAGGCTTCTATAGTCTACTTACCTTGCAGCACCCGGGTCCACGTCAAGTGAGGTACTAGGCTGTCCCACCTTCAGGCAACAATTTTGTCAGACACAGGAGTCTCACCTGAGCTGCCGTGCAGTGAGGACCTATCGCCTAACCGCTCCGGTAGTTTGGGGTGTTTGCCGTTTTCGTCAGCAGGGGGTGTGGATGTCTCTACCCTCCCTGCTGTTCCTGGTGGTGTGAACGTGGTGCTTTTTCGATGGGCGGCCATCTTCCCCCTGTTGTGAGGGTGAACTACATAGGTTTGGAGTTTACTGGCCATGTGGGATACCCTCTCGTGGAGTTGGTCATGAGTGACATGCTCAAGGTTCCGGTCATGGACGTCTACAATGTCGAGCTGGTCACTGCTCGCCGTGTGATCATCAAGTTTGTGGAAGAGACAGTGTACCGTGACTTTCTCCGATGGTACGAAGGGCTTACTTTGCAGCTGCAGGACGGCAACGGGTCTGTGGTCATTTCGAACCGATGCGGTGCTGTGACGTTTGTGAGTGTCCATGGCGCCCCCATGGAGTTTCCTGAGACCCCCTCCGGTGTTTCTTCCAGAGGTATGGCCCCGTCGTCAGTGTGCGGATGCACTCGCTGTCTTCTGGGAAATATTGTGATGTTGGTGTGAAAACCAACATCCGTACCCTCGGAACGCGACTGAGGTCGGACATTCCAACCTCTGTCCGACTTTTAGGGTACTACGTGCAGGTGTTTTATGCCTGGCAACCCTGTACTTGTTTCCGGTGTGGCATGTTGGGGCATCAGGCTACCAGGTGCACTGCTGATCCGCTTGCTCCCGTCAATTTATTCCGTGAAGAGGATTTCCCGCTGCTCCCTCTAGAGGAGGCATCTGGGGATGAGGGGGTGAGCGTCCAGTTAGCTGATGCGGCTCCCTCTGCGTCGCCCGATGTTCCTCCGGTTGTTGCTGAACCTCCTCCGGGTATGGTAATGCCGTCGGATGATCTATCTGCTCCTGTCACTGCCCCTGCTGCTCCCGTGGGCCTTCCTGGTGCTCCCTGTGAGGCGTCGCTGTCTTCTCCCTCGTCTTCGGCTGCTGCACCTGGCACTGTGTTCTCAACTCGGGTCCCAGATGTGCTGGGTGCTGGGGTGGCTGTGGAGCCTCCTGCTGTGTGTGGCCCGGTTCCCCCTGTGGTAGAGGCTGCTGCCGTTCTGCGTCGGGCGTCGATTCGTCCGGCTGGTGGTATCCGTGTTTTTGGGTTTGCTTCCGGCTCTGACGATATTCGACCGGAACCCAAACGTTCCCGGCGTTCGTCTTCTGCCTGGGCCGATGTTGGAGACTTCAGTGACTGTGGGTCTTCGGATGTTGAAGGTGTGGATTCGGATGCGTTGATGTCTCCCCGGTTGGTGGTGGCAGAGGTCCATGTGCCTGCTGGTGCTGGTGCCCATGTTTCGGGAGTGCCTTCTGTTCCTTCTCCGCCAGGGGACTCTCCGCAGTGGGGGGTGGTGGCTTCCACTGCCAGGGATGGTGTGGGTGATGGTGATGGGCGTGGTCTAGTAGTGACCTTACGGAAGGATGCGCACTGCCCAGGTTCTCTGCGGTCGTCTGGTGGTGTGCCCGTGGCCGCTGGTGCCCCTGTGGTGGTGCCCTATGTCCAGTCCCCTCCTGTGAGGATGCGCATTGGGGGACCTGGAGGCCGTGATTGCCAAGTTCATGTTATCTGAAAGGCCGGAGGACTTTCATGATGAGCAAGTTCCATGCGTGTGGGGTAGAGTGGCGGTTACTCGCCTCCAGAGTGATTCCATCTGGTTTCCCTGTTTGCGGGTGTTTGTTGCCAGGGTTCTGGATGAAATGGCATCTCCGGTGAGTAATCAAGACCCTTGCAGGAGGTGGCTGCATTGGGAGGCATTCAATGTGCGGTTCCCCTGGGTCTTGTTCCCGGGCAAATATGTCAACTGATTTCATGTTTTTGTTTTACTCAATGTAGTGTTGTATGCCCCTATGACGTTTTGTTTGCCCTACTGTATTTTGTGCCCTTGCCTCTTTATTATTTGTTGCGAGGCCGGTGTTTTGGTGTGAGTGTTTTTATTCCTGTATTTGCTTTTGTGTTGTTACTTTGCCCTGTGTGTTCTACTTATTCATTGCTATGTTGTGTTTTTTTGTTTTTATTTTGTTTTTATTTTGTTTTTTATTTTGTTCTTTATTTTTATTTTGTTTTTCTTTTGTTTTTTATTTTGTTCTTTGTTTTTCTTTTGTTTTTCTTTTGTTTTTTATTTTGTTCTTTATTTTTATTTTGTTTTTCTTTTGTTTTTTATTTTGTTCTTTGTTTTTATTTTGTTTTTCTTTTGTTTTTATTTCTGGCTTGTTGTGTGCTGTGCACTTTTCTTGTTATATTTCGTGTTTTCCCTTATGATGTGTTTTGTTCTCGGTCCTTCCGGCCGGTGCTTGTTTGTTTGTTTTATATGTTACTATGTTTTGTTTTCTTATTTGCATGGATTGCTTGTTTTTTCTTATTACATATTTTGTGTCTTGATGTATGCTGTGTTTCTCATGCGTTTATCCAGTACTGCTAATTGTTGTCCTGTGCTGCTGGTCCTTCTGGCCGGTGGTTTCTTGTTTTGTTTCCTATGTTATTTTATTGTATTTATTGTATTTCACTTGCATGCTTGCATGTAAAAAAAAATAAAAAAAAAATATACAAAATTGTCAGACGCAATACATCGTCAGGAGTGTGGCAGTTACCTTAACCCCTCACGCAATTCACAGCTAAGCTGTATATGTCAATGTAATTACTAATAACGTAGACATTTTACTGATCTCCCATTGAGATCCAGGTTACTAATCACTGGTAGTAATATTAGTCTATCGTAGTATCTTGAGGTTCATTCGCCTCTAATTATTATTGCCTAATTCTTGCAATTATTCATTTTATTTAATTCAGTGAACGAACCACACTGAAATGATGCCAGGGATACAATAGTCCTTTGGCATATAACCCCCCATTTTGGGTGAGAGAATTTGATTCATAAAATACAGTCCCTTCAATATTCAATATAATATTAATCAATAATATCCATAGGACACTAGTTCATGGATTTAATATCAAACCACTTGCTCTACCCAGTTTCCAATTTTCCTTAAAAAGTGGTGGTCCTTCGTAGCTATCGAAAATTAGCATCAATTTAAATGAATTACATGAGTCAAGTTTTCCCACACAAAAATTGGTCCACCGAACCGGATGTACCATAATTAAGGTTCAAACTATATTAGATGAACCATAATTAATTAATGACTAACACCAATTATGTGTTAACCATTATTAGGCTATACAAATACTGTATTTCATATACAGTTATCAGCAGACTAGCTCATATTAGAGCCTATAGAGCTCATATTAAAGCACATTCAATCTATAATTACTGATTCACTCAAGTCAGTGAATTCATTAACATTTCAGGATCCAGTATACTAATCCAAATTACTGATCCCATAAATCAATTAATCATTACTAACCCTGATAACATTGTATTCCACAATTAGGAAGTACAAATGCTGTCCTGGGCCATCCGGCCGAGCGGACAGCGCACTTCACACGTGATCCTATGGTCCCAGGTTCGATCCCGAGCGTCGGCGAGAAACGATAGGCAGAGTTTCTATCACCCTATGCCCCTATTACCTAGCAGTAAATAGGTACCTGGGAGTTAGTCAGCTGTCACGGGGTGGAGGCCTGGTCGAGGACCGGGCCGCGGGGACACTAAAATTCCCGAAATCAACTCAAAATAACCTCAAGATAACCTTACATTCAGGTGTTAAATATTATTTACGGCAGTAGAATACTTGCCACACACAATTACTTTGTGTTCATTAAATTTCCTATACACATAAATTCTACCAGTGTATATATTATATAAAATTACAAAATCCAAAAACAGCACCAATTTGCACATTATTGCACTACATTTATTGTAGTTATTATACCATCCCAGCAGAGGTGGAATAAATTAGACTGCCACGGTACTAAGATTCGCACAAATTCAGTTTACACTATTAGCTGCATTAATAGGTAGGATTATTACCTGACTAGTACTGTGTTAGACAGTGCTGGTGCATTATTATTTTATGTAGTGCTAACCCTAATTAAGGTGGGATATAAACCATTTATTGTGTAATTACATTTTATAACATATTTCTATGTTCACCTTTGAGTGTTACTGAAAGTGTCACTACCCATCCAAGGCTGATTTTGAAGAGCTAAGCTAAAGAATTCCTATAGTGATACCAAAGTACCACTCAAATCTTAGTTGCTTATTACTAGATAGGTAGCTAACCTCTAAATGAGGTAAATTACAATCAGCCTCAAGGAAATATCAGGCTGTCAATAATTATACCTGTTCTACATATAGGAGCAAGTACCATAGCTGTCTAAGTAGCTATATAAGCCCTATAAAACTTACTCAAACTTACAGCCAGAATGGCTACTCTAGAAAAAACTAGAAGAACCTTGAAAGGTTTCCAAAATCACTTATCAAGACTACTTGACAAATATGACAACTGTTTAGGCACCGATTCAGTTTACATCTTCAGGTTCATTTTTGTTTTGCAATCAAAAACATTCTCTGTACAAATGTACTAATTGTCCTGGGAGTGCACCTGGGGCTGCTGTGAGGTACGGACGTGTCGTCTGACCTCTGGTAGTTTGGGGTGTTTACCGGTTTCGTCGCCAGGAGGTGTGGGCGTCCCCACCCTCCCTGCAGTTGCTGCTTGGCTGGTGTTGACGTCGCACGCTTGCGATGGGAGTCCTTCTCCCTCCTGTGATGAGAGTGAACTCCGTGGGACTGGAGTTTTCGGGCCGTGTTGGCTATCCTCTAGTTGAGCTTGTCATGTGTGACATGCTCCGTGTCCCGGTCGACGACGTCTACGGAGTTCAGTTGGTAACTGCTCACCGGGTTATTATCAAGTTGGCGGGGAAGGAGGTGTACCGTGCTTTCCTCTGCCGTTTCGAGGGGCGGTCCTTGTTGCTGCCGGATGGTGCCGGCTCTGTGACCATTACAGACTGTAGTGGTGCCCTGACCTACGTGAGTGTGCATGGGGCGCCCTTGGAGTTTCCCGAAGGTCTACTCCGGCGTTACTTCCAGCAGTTTGGCGCGGTCGTCAGTGTGCGGGTGCACATGCTGTCCTCAGGGAGGTATAAGGGTATGCGGACGAACATTCGTACCCTTGGGATGCGCCTGAGGTCTGACATTCCTTCTTCAGTCCGGCTTCTGGGGTACTACGTCCTGGTGTACTATGCCCGGCAACCTCATACCTGTTTCCAGTGTGGCCTGTTGGGGCATCAGGCTGCCGGGTGCGATGCGGCTCAGATTGCTCCAGTCAACTTGTTCCGGGAAGAGGATTTCCCGCCGCTCCCTCTGGACGCGGACTCCAGGGGTGAGGAGGTGAACGTCCCGTTAGTTGCTGAGGCTCCCCCAGCGTCGCCCGACGTTCCCCCAGTTGTCGCCGACCCTCCTCCGGATGTTGCGGTGCCGTCGGATGATACTCCTGCTCCTGTCACTGCTGCTCCTGTCACTGCTGCTCCTGTGGGCCTTCCTGATGCTCCCTGTGAGGCATCGCCTCACAGGGAGCATCTTTAGCTGCTCACCCGTCTTCAGCTGCTGCGCCTGGCCCTGCATCTTCGCCTCGGGTCCCAGCTGTGCTGGGTGCTGGGGTGGCTGTGGGGCCTCCTGATGTGTGTGGTCCGGTTCCCCCTGTGGTTGAGGCTGCTGCCGTTCTGCGGCGGGCGTCAGTTCGTCCGGCTAGTGGTGCCCGTGTTTCTGAGACCGCTTCGGCTCTGACGAACTCAGGCCGGTGCCCAAACGTTCCCGGCGTTTGTCGTCTGCCTGGGCTGATGTTGGGGAATTTAGTGACTGTGGGTCTTCGGGTGTGGATGGAGTGGTTCCAGATGCGTCGCTGGCTCAGCAGTTAGTGGTGGCGGAAGTCCATGTGCCTGCTACCGATGGTATCCATGTCTCGGGTGTGCCTGCAGTTCCTTCTCCACCGGTTGCCTCTCCGCGGTGGGGAGTGGTGGCTTCCGCTGCCAGAGATGGTGGGGATGAAGGTGTTGGGTGTGGCCTGTTGGTGACCTTATGGAAGGATGTGCGCAGTTCGGTTTCCTGGCAGTCGTCCAGTGGTGTGCCCGTGGACGCTGGTGCCCCTGTGGTGGTACCTTCTGTCCGGCTCCCTCCTCTGAGGCGTTGCGGATTTGGGGAATGTGTTACCGGAGTCTGTGATGCCGTTGGGTCACTGGTTGCAGATTGCTGCGTTACCGATCTGCGACGAGGCGCTGGCCTTTAAGGGTTATCTTGAGGGTTATCTTGAGATGATTTCAGGGCTTTAGTGTCTCCGCCGCCCGGTCCTCTACCAGGCCTCCACCCCCAGGAAGCAGCCCGTGACAGCTGACTAACACCTAGGTACCTATTTTACTGCTAGGTAATAGAGGCATAGGGTGAAAGAAACTCTGCCCATTGTTTCTCGCCGGCGCCTGGGATCGAACCCAGGACCACAGAATCACAAGTCCAGCGTGCTGTCCGCTCGGCCGACTGGCTGACCGGGTGGGGCAGTTCCATTGGTGTGGGAGCATGTGACGGTCACTCGGATCAGGTGTGTTACTATTTGGGTGCCCTGTTTGCGGGTGTTTTTTGCTAATGTCCTGGATGATATGGCGTCCCCGGTGGATGGTCAGGGTCCTTGGCAGTGGTTGCTCTGGGAGGCGTTCCATGTACGATTCCCTAGGGACATGTTTCCAGGCAAATATGTCGGGTGATTTTCTCCTTTTGTGCTTACTCTTGTACTGTGTGCCCTTCTGGCTGTTTGTTTGCCATCTGGTAGTTTGTGCCCGTGCGTCTTCCTTTGTTTGTGGCGAGGCGGGTGGTTTTGGTGTGTGTGTTATTCTTCATGTCTTTGTTTTGTGTTGTTACCGTGCCCTATGTGTTTTATTTTATGCTTACGTGTTGTATTTGTCTTTTAATTTCTTTTGTTTGTTATTGGCTTGTTGTGTGGTGTGCTTTCTTATTGTATTTCATTTTGTTCATACTGTTGTTCTTTGTTGTCGGTCCTTCAGGCCGGCGCTTCTGTCTGTTTTGTTTCATACTGCTAAAATGTTTTCAATTGTTGCTATGTTCTTGTTTGCTTGCATTGCATGCTTGTTTGTGTTTGTTTTTGTTTTGTATCTTTTGTGTTTTTATTATGCATTTCTTGTACCCTTTCCAGTATTGGTTATTGTTGTTCTGTCGGTCCTTCTGGCCAGCGGTTTCTTGTTTCGTATTGTAATGTTTCTATTTGTTGTTTTATTTTAATTTAACTCGCATGCTTGCATGTAAAAATAAATATAAAAAAATTATCCTAATAGAGACACACGAGTCAGACGACTCAGTTACACAAATGTACTAGGTGTCTCAAATCACATTATGTAAATATCTGTGACACCCCACTCAACACCTACAATAGGTGTAGAAGGGACAAGCATCATGCTGCACTGTGCAAATTTGTCAAAACAAATTATATTAATCCTAGAATAGGAGGTAGAGAATCTACACCTGTACAGTGCTGCAAAGGTGCGAGATGTGTACAGCGTAATTTCACCAGCATCTCAAGTGGATACAACCTTGCCCACTGCCCAACTTCAAGTAACGAACAAAGGGACCAAGATCACCACCCGTGGACTATTTGATCAAGGGTCCCAGAGAAATTTCATTACTCAGAAAGCGGCAGAAGCATTCAATTTACATTCAGACAGGTAATATTAAACCTGACAGGGTTCATGATAAATCGAGGACCCCAAGAATACTCAGTAGTTCAACCGCTTGTACGTCTAGGTAGTCATGTCAAGGCTATTCAAGCCATTGTTGTAGATCAAATACCTTTTGACCTAAATACTAAGAGTCTGGGGTACACAGCCCACTTCCTGTAGGAACGTGAAATTAATTTGGCTGACAAGTTAACATCTGACCACCTTAACAATGTAAATGTACAAGTTGGAGCAGACTACTATTACAAGTTCATAACTGGATATGTTAAACGATTGGGCATGAATATGCTCCAATCTGCAGGTGGCTACTTACTGACAGGTAAACTTTTAAACCCGAAGAAGCCTATGCCTGCCAACAATAATAAATTAGTCAGCAGTGAATCAATTTTCCAGTATCAAGCTGAATAAGAAATACAGCTGAGTAATAAACCCAGATTGAATGTAGTACAATAAGTATTCGCAGAGATGTTTCATAGCTCTCAGTGGAAAAATCAGTGGTCCATACCTAAACACGTACATGTCACAGCGACCAAGCCATTGAATCCACTGCAGACCTAGAATTATTCTCGACAAGTAATAATTGACAACGCTCAGTCTCCCTAGGTAATTAATAATATTAGGCTAGAGTATCTAGCACTCCCTAGGTAATCAATAATATTTGGCTAGAGAATCTAGCACACAATGCATCTAGCATTTCCTGAATTTAACAATAACACGAAGTCATCAAGCAACTTCCACACTTATAAATTCACTAGGACCAAGGGAGCCGGTCGGCCGAGCGGACAGCACGCTGGACTTGTGATCCTGTGGTCCCGGGTTCGATCCCGGGCGCCGGCGAGAAACAATGGGCAGAGTTTCTTTCACCCTATGCCCCTGTTACCTAGCAGTAAAATAGGTACCTGGGTGTTAGTCAGCTGTCACGGGCTGCTTCTTGGGGGTGGAGGCCTGGTCGAGGACCGGGCCGCGGGGACACTAAAAAAGCCCCGAAATCACCTCAAGATAACCTCAAGATAAGAAGGTCCATTATATCTGCGCTTAAGGTTTGCCAAGAAAACCTTATTAATTCAACGTTCCCTGCACTAAGAGTTAGTGAAAATATTTGCATCATATTTTGTTTGAGCTTTTTTCTTTCGTTTCTGCTTATTATTGTAGGAGCGCAGCATGAGCAAAATTGCAAACTTACCAATACGTAAGTGAACATACCACAGAGAACTAATAACCCGTGAAAAGTTTAGGTTGGGAAAATGTTATAAATTATCTTCAAAGAGGATTAATCGTAGCAATAATTAAATTTCCAGCAACCTTAGGTTTCCTATCGTTTAATGCATTACCATTAAACCATAAGCATTGTTACTCAAGATGCTTAACGAGCTCAATTCACAGTTCACCCCTGAGTTAGCGTAACAATTGTGCGCCCTGTTGTTCATAATGATGTTTGAATGCTATAATGCTCCACCTCGCTAATTCGAGCACTGCTCACCAGAGAATCTGCTAGATTCTGTGCTTAGCTATCCTTCAAGAAGGATCTTGCACTAATAACCCGAGCTAACCCAACAGGTCACATGTAGATTAACGTAATAATTGAGCGCTTTATTGTTCCCCATGCGAATTCGAGCTCAATACTGCTCATCATGGGGAGCGAACACTTTGTTGCTCCACCTCATTATTCCGAGCTCAATACAGATCACTATGTTAACGTGCTCAATACAGCTCACGATGTTATTTCGAGCTCATTACAGCTCACAATGTTAATTTGAGTACATCACTGCTTACCATAATAACCTTGCAATTATTATTGCTCACCATTCAGCTAGAGTGACACTACTAAGAATTTGTAAATTGTTACAATTAGCTTAGCCCTCTACTTAGGTAGGTTAGAAATTTAAACCATCTATTTAGGTAGGTATTAGGGACTTTAGTTAGTGTCAATTGAGTACCAGCCTAATCTGTACTCACAATTAAATACAGTTGACTACTCATAGAGACTGATTTAGTAAACTCAATTTCCCATTTAAGTTGATGATGTATTAATGAGTTTCCAGTGACAAGCCTATGAGCTGCAATTCAATTAGCTTATAAGTCAGAATGACTAAGCTACTAATCTCACTGTCGACTTAGAATCTTCCTTGATTTTAATGAGTAACCATATTCAGTTCTCTAATATTATATTATCCATAGCTAGTTAGAAACTTAGTTATACCATTAGTCAGAATGATTACTGCACGGCAGTGCATAGTAAATCAAATTTCCTCACTTGAGTTTGAGGTGATCATGATGCTCAGTGATGTGTTATTGTCTAGTAACTCAACAGTTACAAGTCACAGCGACCCTAGACAGTGACCTTACTGTAGTGTCAGAGTCACCTTGATCTTGAATGACCCAATGAATAATACTTTAATTATTGTATAATAATGTAGAATACAATCTATACAATAATGTTATCAGTTCTTGAGAACATTTTCTGAGTTTACCTATAATTCAGGAACTACGTAATGCAACCATTACATGTCACTGCGACCCTAGTTGTTGAGTTTACTGTAAACTTTAGAGAGTTCTTGATTACAGATAACTTAATTATTTAATATTTCAATGTTTAATTCATGTTCCCACAATGACTTAGAGTCACATCTGTAGAACAAATTCTGGACATCCGTTACTAACGTACTAATTTACTAATCCATAATATAACTTTGGAATGGGTACGTCAGTACTCAGAACTGCGACCGGAAAATTCATCTCCCGGAGTTATGTTGGAAATAACCAACACATTATTCTCCCTTAACTCCTAATATTAATATTTACTAATAACACTAACACGAAGAATTAACAGCATTAGCTGTTAATTCTCCCACACACCACGAAGGAGGATATTCTAGAAAGGAAGAGTCGTCTCCAACATGTGGAGGGATACAAAAAAGTATTCCTGCAGAGGGACAGGACGAAGGAGGAGAGAGCCAGGGCAGCAGGGGCAAGGAGGAAGCGCGGGGAGAGAGGAGCAAACCAGGAAATCACAGCCCCCAACACAACAGTCCCAGAGACAAGAGGTGAACCCAAAACCAGCATCCCAGCAACACCAGAGGAGGGGGGCAACACCACCACCCCCCTCTGCATAGAAACCCTTCCTTCCCCTCACCCTACCTGCCCCCACCCAACCCTCCCTCCCCCCCACCCCATTCTGACCCCGACACCCCATCCCCATCCCATCATGTCCCCCCTCCCACCTTTCCCCCCAGTCCCCCCTCCCCCTTCATCCCATACCCTCCCTATTCCTCCTCCCCCCTCACCCCGTATCCTCCATGTCCCCCTATCTCCTTAACCCACACCCTACCTGTCCCTCCTTCCCTTAAACCCCCACCCCCCACCCAAAACCCTCTGAGACCCTGCAAACCACCTCACAGATCCTCTCACCCACGGAACAGCTTCCCACACCAGTAGAATACTCGCCAAGAAAGGGATATGTAAATGAACAGAAGAAAGTGAGCTTCAAGGCGATGTACACTAACATAGATGGGATTACAAATAAAACTAGTGAACTTGGAGAATGGGCACTAGAAGAAAACCCAGACATAATAGCACTCACAGAAACAAAGCTAACGAAAATCATAACAAATGCAGTGTTTCCACAGGGCTACTATGTAGTGAGGAAAGAGAGAGAAGGGAGAGGAGGAGGTGGTGTGGCTTTGCTACTAAGAGAAGGTTGGAGTTTCGAAGAGATGGTAATTCAGAACTGTGAAGGTTTCAGTGACTACATATCAGGCACCATTGCAACTGGAGGACAGAAAATTATAATAGTAGTCATATATAACCCCCACCGAATGACAGAAGACCCAGACAGGAATATGATAGAAACAACATGGCCACCATCAATATAATAGAGAGAGCAGCTTCTGTGGCTAGCAGGAACGGATCCAGACTTCTAATCATGGGAGACTTCAACCATGGGAAGATAGATTGGGGGAACAGAGACCCACATGGAGGCCCAGACACATGGAGAGCTAAGCTGCTGGATGTGGCAACAAGAAACTTTCTAAGTCAACACGTCAAGGGACCGACAAGAATGAGAGGAGGGGATGAACCAGCCTTGCTTGATCTGATATTTACCCTAAATGAGTCGGATATAAGGGAAGTTAAGTTGGAAGCCCCTTGGGAATGAGTGATCATAGTGTATTGAGCTTTGAGTACCTGGTTGAGCTAGGAATTATCACCCCCAAAAAAGAACTGGGAACCAAAGGGCTGGCGTACCGAAAGGGAAACTATGAGGAGATGAATAAATTCCTATGGGATATACATTGGGACACAGAACTCGGAACCAAGTCCGTACAAGACATGATGGACTATGTCACCCAAAAATGTCAGGAGGCTGTAAGCAGGTTTGTCCCAGCCCAACAGGAAAAAACAGAGAAGCAAAGGAAGAATCCGTGGTTTAATAGGGAATGTATGAAAGCAAAGGAGCTGAACAAAAGGGCATGGAGGAACTTCCGTAATAACAGAACACCAGAAAGTAGAGAGAGATACCAGAGAACCAGGAACGAGTATGTCAGTGTGAGAAGAGCAGCTGAGAAAAGGTATGAAAATGATATAGCTAATAAAGCCAAGACTGAACCAAAGCTACTACACAGTCACATCAGGAGGAAGACAACAGTGAAGGAACAGGTGATGAAACTTAGGGTGGGCGAGGACAGGTACACAGAGAATGACAAAGAGGTGTGTGAAGAACTCAACAAAAGGTTCCAGGAGGTCTTTACAATAGAACAGGGAGATATCACGGCGCTGGGAGAGGTGGCAGCAAACCAGGTGACCTTGGATAGGTTCGAAATTACAAGAGATGAGGTCAAAAAGCACCTATTGGAGCTGGATGTGAGAAAAGCTGTTGGGCCGGATGGAATCTCGCCATGGGTATTGAAAGAGTGTGCAGGAGCACTTTGCTTACCACTCTCCATAGTGTATAGTAAGTCACTGGAAACGGGGGACCTACCAGAAATATGGAAGACTGCTAATGTAGTACCAATATACAAAAAGGGTGACAGACAAGAGGCACTGAACTACAGGCCAGTGTCCTTAACTTGTATACCATGCAAGGTGATGGAGAAGATTGTGAGAAAAAACCTAGTAACACATCTGGAGAGAAGAGACTTCGTGACAACCCATCAACATGGGTTCAGGGAGGGTAAATCTTGCCTTACAGGCTTGATAGAATTCTACGATCAGGTGACAAAAATTAAGCAAGAAAGAGAAGGGTGGGCGGACTGCATTTTTTTGGACTGTCGGAAAGCCTTTTGACACAGTACCCCATAAAAGGTTGATGCATAAGCTGGAGAAACAGGCAGGAGTAACAGGTAGGGCGCTCCAGTGGATAAGGGAGTACCTAAGCAATAGGAAGCAGAGAGTTACAGTGAGGGGTGAGACCTCAGACTGGCGTGAAGTCACCAGTGGAGTCCCACAGGGCTCTGTACTTGGACCTATCCTGTTTCTGATATACGTAAATGATCTCCCAGAGGGTATAGACTCATTCCTCTCAATGTTTGCTGACGACGCCAAAATTATGAGAAGGATTAAGACAGAGGAGGACAGCTTGAGGCTTCAAGAAGACCTGGACAAGCTGCAGGAATGGTCGAACAAATGGCTGTTAGAGTTTAACCCAAGCAAATGTAATGTAATGAAGATAGGGGTAGGAAGCAGGAGACCAGATACAAGGTATCATTTGGGAGATGAAATACTTCAAGAGTCAGAGAGAGAAAGACCTGGGGGTTGATATCACGCCAGACCTGTCCCCTGAAGCTCATATCAAGAGGATAACATCAGCAGCATATGCCAGGTTGGCTAACATAAGAACGGCCTTTAGAAACTTGTGTAAGGAATCTTTCAGAACATTATATACCACATATGTCAGACCAATCCTGGAGTATGCGGCTCCAGCATGGAGTCCATATCTAGTCAAGCATAAGACTAAACTGGAAAAGGTTCAAAGGTTTGCCACCAGACTAGTACCCGAGCTGAGAGGTATGAGCTACGAGGAGAGACTACAGGAATTAAACCTCACTTCGTTGGAAGACAGAAGAGTTAGGGGGGACATGATCACCACATTCAAGATTCTCAGGGGAATCGACAGGGTTGATAAAGACAGGCTGTTTAACACAAGGGGCACATGCACTAGGGGACACAGGTGGAAACTGAGTGCCCAAATGAGCCACAGAGATATTAGAAAGAACTTTTTTAGTGTCAGAGTGGTTGACGAATGGAATGCTTTAGGAAGCGATGTGGTGGAGGCTGACTCCATACACAGTTTCAAGTGTAGAATGATAGAGCCCAATAGGCTCAGGAAACTGTACACCTGTTGATTGACGATTGAGAGGCGGGACCAAAGAGCCAGAGCTCAACCCCCGCAAGCACAACTAGGTGAGTACAACTAGGTGAGTACAAGTTGGAGAAATATAGAGTTGAGCTAATTACTTTTTCCTTCTAAAATTATAGTTCTTTATGAAGGAAATATCCATTTTGCAGCTTATGCTTGCTGAGCTCGAGTATTTAATCAAATTGATTATTCCAGTAAATATTACTGTGGCATAAAATAAACACACGTCAACCCTTCTCGTTCAATTTGTACAATGTTAATTACATCAATTGCCTTTCGAGAAAAGGTGTTATTATCCAATATATTTATTGGTGATGATAGTTCAAATTGTACTCCTTCCGTTTCCCAAATAATTAATAATAAACCAAAATGGTTTACGTCTGGGATCGCTATGAGCGTCTCTGGGCATGTGGGACCGAGCGTGGTGGGAGGAAGCGCAAGGCGCCGCGTATTGCACACGTGCTCCTATAGACGGTAGCCATTTAACATCATCTCGTGGTCTACAGTACTCAACTGTTTAATTACGGGTCAACAAATATAGTCACGGCCCGTAATCAAACGTAACGAGCAGTGAACGCCAGGGTCTGGCAGACGCGATATCGGCAGGCCTTAGTGTTCCCTCACGTTAAGGATACGTTTCTAGTTTGATGCATCCTTCAAGATTGTGTAGCCTGTCGTTAAGTTGTGAGAAGATCGACAATACCATGTTAGTTGCTTACATTTTTTAATTCCAATTTCTGTGAATATTGGAATAAATTATAGCCTAATCAATTGCCACTCAAATTTCACTGATTACAGCGTGTAGAGAGGACGTACCAAGTTTTTCTTCCTTCACCTACGATGTTCACCACTGGTGTTTCTTCCTTATTGGGACCTTGTGATCACGAGGACGAGGACGAGTAGCGAAACGGACTTAGTGAAGTCGTCTCACAGATAAGACCAAATTTTGTTTAGTAGAAAAATGTTACTGTTAATTTCTATATATATTTCTA
The DNA here is from genome assembly GCA_020271785.1 of Procambarus virginalis. Taxonomy (NCBI): domain Eukaryota; kingdom Metazoa; phylum Arthropoda; class Malacostraca; order Decapoda; family Cambaridae; genus Procambarus; species Procambarus virginalis. The sequence continues at coordinate 3,241 of WNGS01034011.1, read as the reverse complement.
TATACGATGATCATGAGGAATAATATAACGCAATAATTTACTGCTAAGTACTCAATAAGTTTGCATTTATTATTTCTTAAGATTTAATAATCTTTCAATATACTGATTATTTAAATTAATATTTCATGATTCCTTAGAATCTACATTCTAGTTCAGATTCCACTATTTTACTAACCCCATTAATGAACTGGTGACGAATCACACTGGTTCCAAGATACATATGAACTTCTAGAAAAACCTCCCCACCCAATGTTGATATTTGAGGCTATTAACTTTAATCAATTAATAATATAGTCCATTCATTCTCTTTGAGTGATTGTTAAATAATTTTAACATACATAGGTACTGGTTCTATAGTGTCTGTCCAATAATCACTGTTATTTGTTTTCCCTCTTTTCTCAAAAGTGGGTTGTCCTTCGATTTATATTAATCCTCATAATTAAATAATTCCATAATTGAGTCGAAGGCCAGAAAGCCAACACACACAACACACACACAACACACACACACCACACACACACACACACACACACACACACACACCACACACACACACACACACACACACACACTCACACACTCACACCTCACCCACACACACACACACCACACACACACACACACCACACACACACACACACACCACACACACACACAAACACACACAGGAATCTGTACACCAATTGATTGACAGTTGAGAGGCGGGACCAAAGAGCCAAAGGTCAACCCCCGCAAGCACAATTAGGTGAGTACAATTAGGTGAGTACACACACACACACACACACACACACCACACACACACACACACACACACACACACACACACACACACACACAACACACACACACAGGAGTAACTGGTAGGGCGCTCCAGCGGATAAGGGAGTATCTAAGCAATAGGAAGCAGAGAGTTACAGTGAGGGGTGAGACCTCAGAATGGCGTGAAGTCACCAGTGGAGTCCCAGAGGGCTCTGTGCTTGGACCTATCCTGTTTCTGATATACGTAAATGATCTCCCAGAGGGTATAGGCTCATTCCTCTCAATGTTTGCTGACGACGCCAAAATTATGAGAAGGATTAAGACAGAGGAGGACAGCTTGAGGCTTCAAGAAGACCGGGACAAGCTGCAGGAATGGTCGAACAAATGGCTGTTAGAGTTTAACCCAAGCAAATGTAATGTAATGAAGATAGGGGTAGGAAGCAGGAGACCAGATACAAGGTATCATTTGGGAGATGAAATACTTCAAGAGTAAGAGAAAGAGAAGACCTGGGGGTTGATATCAGGCCAGACCTGTCCCCTGAAGCTCATATCAAGAGGATAACATCAGCAGCGTATGCCAGGTTGGCTAACCCAAGAATGGCTTTTAGAAACTTGTGTAAGGAATCTTTCAGAACATTATATATCACCTATGTCAGACCAATCCTGGAGTATGCGGCTCCAGCATGGAGTCCATATCTAGTCAAGCATAAGACTAAACTGGAAAAGGTTCAAAGGTTTGCCACCAGACTAGTACCCGAGCTGAGAGGTATGAGCTACGAAGAGAGACTACAGGAATTGAACCTCACTTCGTTGGAAGACAGAAGAGTTAGGGGGGACATGATCACCACATTCAAGATCCTCAAGGGAATCGACCGGGTTGATAAAGACAGGCTATTTAACACAAGGGGACACGCACTAGGGGACACAGGTGGAAACTGAGTGCCGAAATGAGCCACAGAGATATTAGAAAGAACTTTTTTAGTGTCAGAGTGGTTGAAAAATGGAATGCATTAGGGATTCATGCCGTGGAGGCTGACTCCATACACAGTTTCAAGTGTAGATATGATAGAGCCCATACTCTCTATGGATGTAGATATGATATGAGGCCATACTAAGAGCCGGGATGTGAGGCCACCCTAAGAGCTGGGATATGAGGCCACATTAAGAGCTGGGGTATGTGACCACACTAAGAGCTGGGATATGAGGCCACGCTAAGAGCTGGGATATGAGGCCATAATAAGAGCTGGTATATGAGGCCACCCAAGAGCTGGGATATGAGGCCAACCAAGAGCTGGGATATGAGGCCACCCAAGAGCTGGGATATGTGACCACACTAAGAGCTGGGATATGTGACCACACTAAGAGCTGGGATATGTGACCACACTAAGAGCTGGGATATGAGGCCACACTAAGAGCTGGGATATGTGACCACACTAAGAGCTGGGATATGAGGCCACACTAAGAGCTGGGATATTTGACCACACTAAGAGCTGGGATATGTGACCGCACTAAGAGCTGGGATATGAGGCCACGCTAAGAGCTGGATTGTGAGACCACCTAAGAGCTGGAATATGAAGCCACACAAAGAGCTAGGTATGATTCCATACTAAGAGCTGGGATATGTGACCCGCCTAAGAGCTGGAATATGATGTTTAATTATGAGTAGTGGTTAGATGATCTGAATCAAACTTCTGATACAGGTCCAGACCAAAAGGAAGGCTACAATCAAGAATTAGAACTGTATTTTAATGCCAGAGTAAGAGCTAGGATTCAAGGACAGACTTACTACTGGGATATGAGGAAGGAAGGAGGGATCGGTGCCAAATAATTTGAATAATTGGGGTATCGAACGATGACCCGACAAGAAGCGAGGATGTCTCTCTACCGACCTTTCCAATTAATAGGCCCCAACAACGGAAGGTCACTAATGAGGACTCACCAGCTGCCGTCACTCGTCCGCTGACATAGCCAGCTGCGGGGAGGTGGCCCTGCAGGTGGTGGCCAGCTCCGTGGAATATCGCGGATGGTATTATACGTCTAATATTATATATAATAAAATAATAGAGGATCGAAACACAAAGGATATGTTCACAAATGTTCACTGCGGCTCCCGGGAAGAAATATGTCATTCTGGCCTGACGGACCAGAATGAAGATCCATCCATAACGCCATCTAGCGACTGATGAGTAAAACAAACAAATTGCCAAGTAGCAAATATTATTTCAGTTGAGTAGCGTTTGTCTTGTGTCTCTGGCCGCCATCCACGACACCCTTAGTCTGCTCCTGGTTGCCTGGCCGTTTGCTCCCTGCTTCCTGACCATCTGCTTTGAGACCATTACCCAAGCTTGAGCATTATTTATGCAGCTGACTTTTGGCCGGTTGTCTCCTGAAACTGCTGGAGTAAGCTTTCAATGTGACTTGTAACATATTTTACTCGCAGTTTTATTTTAGGTTAAAACAATAAATGATTTTGGCATACTAG
>WNGS01034005.1:5000-14167 GCA_020271785.1 Procambarus virginalis | reverse complement strand
CATTGAAGCGCGTGTCCCTCAAGTGCCCAAGAGAAAGGGAGGATCGAAGCGAATTTTGGTTGTGGGAGATTCCCAGTGAGGTATTTGGACAGAACGTTTTGTGCCAGAGATAAGGAAACAGATTAAGGGTTTTGCTATCCTGGAGCTGGTTTGGTGATATTGTTGAAACATGAAAGATATTATGACGGGAAATGGGAGCAAACCCTTCTTTGTATTAGTGTCGGGTGTATGATGTTGGGAGAGTTGGAAGTGAGGACTAAACTACTGAAATTTCAGACAGCAATAAATTAGTTAGGAGCAAGGGAGGAATCCCGATCATATGTGGCATTCTTCCAAGAAAGGGATAGGAATGAATGGATGTCGAGGGCACTTGTGTCAATTGCAGGCTGGAAATATTGCAAATCTAATGCAATATCTTATATAGACAACTGGGACACTTCTATGGAAGAAATGAAATGTATGCTCGGGATGGGTGCATCTATCGAGAGCTGGGGGTTGTTGCTGTTGCAAATTCGTTGAAGAAGGGTTAGAGGTGTTTGTTTTGGTTTAAACTGTTAGTAGATAAGGTATGGGAATTGATTTGGAGAAGGATGTAATAAAAGTATGTGTTTGCGGGAGAAAGGAATGGCAAAATGATCAGGGAAGAGAAGGGCCTCAAAATAACTATTCACTTAGGTATATTACACAAACAGTAGAAGTCTAAGAAATAAAATTAACGAATTAAATGCTCTTGTCTGCACAGAAAAAATAGATATTATTGCACTTACCGAAACGTGGATGAATGTTGATAATAGAGAACTATTAGCCGAATATCAAATAAATGGATTTAAACTATTTCACACAGATAGATATATTAGACGAGGTGGTGGAGTAGCCATATACTTTAGGGACAATTTGAAATGTAGTCTCAAAGAGGGAATCAAAACTGAGCCACACACAGAACTATTTGGATAGAATTAAACGAAAAGCAAATAATATTATAATGGAGTTATATATAGGCCACCAAATTTAGACAGAATGGAAGCAAAGCATCTATGGGATGAAATATCTAGGGCATCTAGATCTAACAGTATTTATGTCATGGGTGACTTAATTTGAGTGGAATAAACTGGTTGAACAAAACAGGGAATAGTGAAGCAGAAGATTTTCTAGATTAATTGACGATTGCTTTCTTACGCAACACATTAAGGAACCAACACGGGAAAATAATATTTAGATTTAGTGTTAACTAACAGGGAAACACAAATTAATGACATCGAAATAGGGAGTGAGCTAGGGAACAGTGATCACAAAGAAATCAGATTTGGCATAGAATGGAATAGACCTGTAGGAGAAAATTCTGTTAAAGTGCCAGATTTCGAAAGCTGATTTTAATAGCCTAAGAAATTTTTTGGGTCAAATTGATTGGAAAGTCTTGGGTTGGGTGGGGGCCGGTCTTGGAGCGAGACATGAACCCAGCGATAGGTGATGTAAATGGGGATTTCGATGTAGATTCAATTATAACGTATTTAAGAATATTCTAAACAAAGCACAGGAACGTAGTATACCACACAAATTGAATAGATCGATTACTAATGACCCAAAGTGGATAACAAAGAATTGAAGATCTTATAGGTAAAAAGAGAGCTTGGTACAAAGAGATTAAAAATGGGAGGTCACTTTAGAACAGAATTCGTACAACTAGTTAGAAATGTTAAAAAAAGAGAAAGGAAAGCAAAAAGAAACTATGAAGTTCGTATAGCAGGGCAAGCAAAGACAAATCCTAAAGGGTTTTTTCAGTTATATCGAACTAAGACTAGGAAAGGATAGGTCCATTAAAACTGAGACAGGTCAAATAACAGATAGTGATGAGAGAGAGTAGTATTTTTAATAAATATTTTGTATCTGTATTTACTAAAGAGGAACTTAACAATATGCCTTCAGCCCAACAAGTCTATGTGGGTGGGACGAGGACAGGTTGACGAGTTTAGCAGTTACCAGGGAGGATGTTCTTAAACAAATAGTAAAACTCAAACCAACAAATCCCCAGGGCCGGATGAAGTGTTTGCCAGAGTGCTGAAAGAATGCAAAGAGGAGCTTTGTGACCCACTGTCAATCATATTTAATAAATCAATAGAGTCAGGCACAGTGCCAGAGTTTTGGAAAGTTGCTAATGTGATACCAGTTTTTAAGAAAGGTGATAGATCACTTGCGTCTAACTATCGACCAATTAGCCTAACGTCTATTGTGGGAAAGTTACTCGAATCTATAATAGCAAATAAAATTCGTCTTCATCTTGAAAAACATAAATTAATAATTGAGTCGCAACATGGTTTTATAAATGGCCGTTCATGTTTAACAAATTTGTTATCTTTTTATTCTAGCATAGTTGAGGCAGTTGAGTGGTAAGGATTGTGATGTTGTGTACCTTGACTTTAGCAAAGCTTTCGATACAGTGCCACATGAAAGACTGATTAAAAAGATAGAGGCTCATGGTATTGGTGGTGCTATATTAAGCTGGATTAGGGCATGGCTATACCAAAGGAAACAGAGAGTTAGTATAAATGGAGTCAAGTCAGAGTGGGAAAATGTTGTAAGTGGAGTGCCTCAAGGCTCTGTCTTGGGACCTCTGTTGTTTATAATATATATAAATGATTTAGATTCAGGTTTGAGTAGCAACATTTGCAAATTTGCCGATGATACGAAAATCGGTAGGGAAATTAATTCGGAGGAGGACTCACTATCACTTCAAGTTGATCTAGATAGGGTTTTGAAATGGTCAAAGGACTGGCAGATGCAGTTTAATGCTGATAAATGTAAAGTTCTGAGGCTAGGTATTGATGATAGAGTTACAAGATACGAGCTAGATGGTGTTGAGATTGCGAAAGGGATCTGGGAGTTATAATTAGCAAGAATTTAAAACAAAAGGATCAATGCATAAATGTTCGTAATAAGGCAAATAGGACACTTGGATTTATTAATCGCAGCGTAAGTAACAAGACACCTGGTGTGGTTCTCAAGCTATATCTTGCTCTGGTTAGGCCCCATTTAGATTATGCAGTTCAGTTTTGGTCGCCATATTATAGAATGGATATAAATTCACTTGAACGTGTCCAGCGTAGGATGACTAAGTTAATTCCCCAAATTAGAAATCTTTCATATGAAGAAAGATTAACAAAGCTTAATTTGCATTCACTGGAAAGGCGAAGAGTTAGGGGTGACATGATAGAGGTTTACAAGTGGATGAATGGACATAACAAAGGGGCTATTAATAGGGTATTGAAAGTATCAACACAGGACAGAACGCGAAACAATGGGTATAAATTGGATAAGTTTAGATTTAGGAAAGACTTGGGTAAATACTGGTTCAGTAACAGGGTTGTTGATTTGTGGAACCAATTGCCGCGTAACATTGTGGAGGTGGGGTCCCTCGATTGTTTCAAGCATGGGTTGGACATGTATATGAGTGGGATTGGGTGGTTATAAATAGGAGCTGCCTCGTATGGGCCAATAGGCCTTCTGCAGTTGCCTTTGTTCTTATGTTCTTATGTTCTACACAGTAAGGGTACTGGACCACGGGGTGTTGTAACACTACTCCAGTACACAGTAAGGGTAGTGGACCACGGGGGTGTAGTAACACTACTCCAGTACACAGTAAGGGTACTGGACCACGGGGTGTAGTAACACTACTCCAGTACACAGTAAGGGTACTGGACCACGGGGTGTAGTAACACTACTCCAGTACACAGTAAGGGTAGTGGACCACGGGGTGTAGTAACACTACTCCAGTACACAGTAACGGTACTGGACCACGGGGTGTTGTAACACTACTCCAGTACACAGTAAGGGTACTGGACCACGGGGTGTAGTAACACTACTCCAGTACACAGTAACGGTACTGGACCACGGGGTGTTGTAACACTACTCCAGTACACAGTAAGGGTACTGGACCACGGGGTGTAGTAACACTACTCCAGTACACAGTAAGGGTACTGGACCACGGGGTGTTGTAACACACTACTCCAGTACACAGTAAGGCAGGGTGTAAGAACACACAGGTGAGGACACACACCGCGGGGCCACTGGCCTACACACCTGTATCTACACAACACTTGCAGAGCTCCACCTACACATAACTACACAAGGCACCACACACACACACATATACACACAGGTAAATACGTGTACATGCATGTGCCTATATGTACCTATACGCACATCTCTTGCTAGAAAACTCTGTAGGAACATTGGAGCTATATATAGCCTCCCTTTCACTGACGCTACTATATGAGATTCAAAGACACTGTGTTCGAGTTACGTCTATGGCTTCAGTTATGGGTAATGACATTTATCAGTTGTTCTATGATTAAGAATGAGAGAAATGCAGTGATTGTGGGGGGATCATTTTTGTGATGTGACACAGCTGTGATTCTCAAAGCTGCAACCCCTGTCACATCTCTTTGTTTATATCTGACATTGTAAATATTATCCGAACACAGCGGGATTTGACCCAAACAGCTGTTCTGGCGAAGGTACACGTGGGAGTGTTCGACACACACACACACACACACACACACACACACACACACACACACACACACACACACACACACACACACACACACACACGAGGCCTGGTAGCCTGGTGGATAGCACGCAGGACTCGTAATTCTGTGGCGCGGGTTCGATACCCGCACCAGGCAGAAACAAATGGGCAAAGTTTCTTTCACCCTGAACGCCCCCTGTTACCTAGCAGGAAATAGGTACCTGGGAGTTAGCTGTCACGGGCTGCTTCCTGGGGTGTGTGTGTGTGTGGTGTGAAAAAAAAAGTTAGTAAACAGTTGATTGACAGTTGAGAGGCGGGCCGAAAGAGCAGAGCTCAACCCCCGCAAGCACAACCTGGAAAAAAGGCACAAAGACATGCTACAAAATAAATTCTGGAACTGAAAAAAAACAGTTACGAGGAGAGACAAGAGGCGTTAAACACGCCACAATTAGAAGACAGAAGAAAAAGAGGTGATATGATCACCACTAGCAAAATACTAACAGGAATCGACCAAATTGACAAAGAGGTTATCTTGAGGTTATCTTGAGATGATTTCTGGGCTTTTAGTGACCCCCGCGGCCCGGTCCTCGACCAGGTCTCCACCCCCAGGAAGCAGCCCGTGACAGCTGACTAACACCCAGGTACCTATTTTACTGTCTGGTAACAGGTGCATCAGGGTGAAAGAAACTTTGCTCATTGTTTCTCGCCGGCGCCCGGGATCGAAACCGGGACCACAGGATCATGTGTCCAGTGTTCTGTCCGCTCAGCCACCGGCTGAATTCTTCCTGAATTCCTGAATTCTTCCTTCCAATTCCTGCAAGCAGTAACATCACGAACAAGATTCATGCTAGGAAAACAGAGGTGTCGAAAATATATTAGAACCTTTTCTGTTGCAGACAGAGTGGAAGACGGTTGGCACAAGCTAAGTGAGAAGGTGGCAGAGGCCAAAACCGTTAATAGTCTCAAAGCGTTATACGACAAAGAGCACTGGGAAGACGGGACACCACGAGCTTAGCTTTCATCCTGTAAGTACACTTAGGTAATTACACACACACATAACATATAACAAAAATATTTGTTTTCCATAACAAAAGATCGTCCCTTGAGGTGGTTACCTTGAGGTGCTTCCGGGGCTTAGCGTCCCCGCGGCCCGGTCGTCGACCAGGCCTCCATCAATAAGAAAGATGGCCGCCATCGCGGAGAAGGTAAACACACCAACAGATGATTGTTTCAAAGGCTTCTTTGAAACACAAGATACAATGAAAGGAGGTTTTCTTGGCAGGTTAGAGATAATTGAGGACATGGTAAAGAAGTATAAAGAAAAAGTACTTGAACTAGAAGAAGAAAATGTAGCACTTAGGACGAGTTTCACACTTTAAAAGGAAATATTCTTCAGCAAGGTAAGAAAGTTACCACCTTAACAGACAAGGTAAAGATTAAGGAGAAACAAATCAAAGAACTAATGCAAGAAAATGAGGCATGGAAAGTGAAGAATGATGAATTTGAGGAAATTAATAAGAAAATAGACTCGTATGGTGAACAACTCCAAGGAAGCCTCAAGGCCAAGAGCGAGTTAGGCAAAGATGAACAAGGAGAAACTTAATGGACAACTCACATAGAGGAGGTTAATAAAGAAGTAGAAAAAGTACAAAGAGGAAATCAAAGGAACGTATGCACAAGTGGTAAAAAAGAGAGACGATCAAGGAAGTGTGTTTAGAAGTCAAAACCAGAAATAATCAACAAGAAGCAGAAGTTAAGCAAGCAATTAGGAAGGAACTGGTTACCAACACCAAATTAGTACAAAACACTGCAGATGGAAGTCCATAATAATTTTCGGGTGTTTAGAGAAGGAAATATAATCTAGGGTGGACAGAGCAGCAGAAGAGATGAAAATCTTAAAGAAAATAGTAGGTTTAGGAGAAAGACTAACCTGAAAGGAAAATATCAGTGACTTTAGGAGAATAGGAAAATATGAGAAAGACAAGATCCCTCCCTCAAGGGTAACAATTAATGGAGTGAAACTAATGGCCGTAGTGCTTAGAAATGACAGAAAATTGCAGTGACGTGGTTGGCAAACTTTGGTCAATAAGACAAGACCTCTCAAAGGAAGACAGAGAAAAGCTGAAAACAAACCTCGATATAGCAAAACGTCTAAATGGTAATACAAATGGAGAAGAAAAAAATTCTGTTTTCTACACAGTGTCAGGGACTGGAAAGCTAGTGAAATGGTACAGAAAATCAAAGCAACAAAATCATTAGAGAAAGTGGGATGTAAAGGACAAAAGGAAAGGGAACATGCTCTTGAAAATTGTATATACCACACAGCTGGAGTGAGATAAAAAATACTGAAGCTTAGAGATATAATTCAGCTTAAAGTCCCAGATATTGTCGCACTAACAGAGACAAAACTTGAAGAAAACATTTTAAATGAGGTCGAATCCCCAAGGGGCTACTCAGTTTGGAGACGTGACAGGAAAGTTAGGAAGGAGAAAGGAGTGGCTGTGCTGGTGAAAGAACACCTAAAGGTAAGAGAGTTAATAATAAAAAACCCTCAAAGTTGACATAATGGCATTGCAGGGCTGGAATCAGGATGATAAACTGATAATCGTAAACGTCTACAGCCCACCAGCAAGTAACACATGGACAAAGAAGGAACTGGATGACAAACGAGAAAGCCTCATGAAAGATATTGTAGTAAGGGCAAATAGATATAAGTCACGATTGTTGGTACTGGGGGACTTCAACTTGAAAGCAATAGACTGGGAGACTTACGAAGCAGGAACGGATGACATTCGGACAGGCAGATTTGTAAACTTCATCTTGGAGACATTCATGTATCAACACGTGAAGCAGGCCACAAGAATGAGGGAAGGGGATGTTCCATCAGTACTGGATCTAATATTCACCAGGAAAGAAGAAGAGATATTTGACATCCAGTACCTTCCTCCCTTGGGAAAGAGTGATCATGTCCTGTTGGAAATTAAATATGCTTTGCAATATAATCTAGAAGAGAATGGGGACATTGAAAAAGTTGATAAACTCGATTTCAAGAGAGGACACTATGAGGAATTTACAATTTTTTTAATGAGTTTACTTGGACAGAATTCTTGCTAGGTAAGGAAGTAAATGAGATGTATGCCAAATTTTGCGAAATATACGACGAAGGCACACAAACATTCATACCAAAACAGAGATGCAGGACCAGAAAACAGGATTGGTTCAACAGAAATTGTGAGAGGGCCAGAGATGAAAAGACAAGAAAATGGGTTCAATATAGGAAGAGGCCTAAACCACAAACATGCCAGCAATACAAACAAGCAAGAAACAATTACACAGTAGTGAGGAGAGAAGCAGAAAGGAGTGTTGAGCAAAGTATAGCGGACAAATGTGTTACAGATCCAGACCTTCTCTATAAATTAATTAAAAGGAAGCTACATGTAAAGGATAAAATCCAGAGACTGCGAACGAGGAACAGGACAACTGAGAATGAAAAAGAAATGTGTGAAATGTTAAATAAACAGTTCCAAAGTGCGTTCGTACAAAATGAGGATTTCAGAAAGTTGGACCAAATACCAATTCCAGAACACACCATAGGTACATGGAGGTATCTCGAGACGAAGTGGAGAAATTACTCATGGGGCCAGGAAGAAATATAGCGGTTGGACCTGATGGAGTTTCACCTTGGGTGCTGCGAGAATGTGCAACTGAGCTGAGCATTCCACTTCAATTAATATTCCAGACATCCTTGTACTCACCTAATTATGGTTGAGTTTCGGCTCCGTGACACCAGCCCGTGTCAGGCTCCGTGACACCAGTCCTTGTCAGGCTCCGTGACATCAGTCCGAGCGACAAGGAGACCATATTGAATACTTCATACCCAAGACTACTACAAATTAGAGGTATTGTCAGGCAACATCACCGTGACAGGTAATTGAGGAAAGGAGGATAGAAGCACAAACCAGTGAATCTGTACGATGGTACAACATGGTTGCAGCTGGCAACCCCAATCATTATGGCCGAAAAGGAGGAGGACGAGGGAGAGAATCAGTAATAGCGAGAATATTGGATACAAATATCCATGGAGATACGGAATGGAAGCAACAGTTGATCTGCGGAGTTGCAGAATCTGTGGTGAGAGTGATGGACACCGCCTTGACCACTATCTACATGAATGTGAACACCTGAGAGACATTAGAAATATGTGTAGAATAATAAACCCCCACATTGTTTGAGTTAGGAAAACACTATTTGTCAAATATTGATACTGTTCTAAAAGATTCTTCCATTTTGCACCCGCAAGATAACGTAAGCTTTTAAGAGTTGATAGATGTTAATCTTGTTTGAGGAGCTGTTCACTTGAGACAGTTAAGCAAGTCCCAGCTGTGTCTGGGTACAAGTGACAGGATGATCAACTCAGCGGGTTTTCTTCCTATTGGGGAGTGTTGTACATGCTGCTATGGCGGTGTGTCCACTCACAGGATGAGTGGCGCTGCCCAGTACTGTCACTATGGCGGTGTGTCCACTCACAAGATGAGTGGCGCTGCCCAGTACTGTCACTATGGCGGTGTGTCCACTCACAGGATGAGTGGCGCTGCCCAATACTGTCACTATGGCGGTGTGTCCACTCACAAGATGAGTGGCG
>WNGS01034005.1:0-2500 GCA_020271785.1 Procambarus virginalis | reverse complement strand
CTCACCTCACGTTGCGTGACCTACAGCGGTACAGGAGCAGCTGTGGCGGGCCTCACCTCACGTTGCGTGACCTACAGCGGTACAGGAGCAGCTGTGCCGGGCCTCACCTCACGTTGCGTGACCTACAGCGGTACAGGAGCAGCTGTGCCGGGCCTCACCTCACGTTGCGTGACCTACAGCGGTACAGGACCAGCACCTGCTACTACACACAATATATACACACACACTTACTAGCTGTACCCGGCCACAGCCACGTTTCCCCGTCCCCTCGTCTTCAAAACCTATCCCTACTCTTCTGTCCCCTCGTCCTCCCCACCATTCCCCACTCCCTCGTCCGATGCCTTCCCAAATGATCTGATGTTCCCATCAGAAAATTCGGAATATCGAATGATCTGATGTTTCCATCACTGAAAAATGAGAACAGATAAAAAAAAACGAAATGAAAAATGAAAAAAAAATAAACTATACTCATGATGTTGTTGTTGTTAAAGATTCGCTACCGGGAACAAAAAGCCCCAAGTAGCACGGGCTATGGTGAGCCCGAGTATACTCATGAAATGAACATTCTGGTAAACAACAGCTCAATTACAAAGCAATGTCACACATAATAATTAAATCAAAATGAAAATAAATCGAAATCTATGAAAATTCAATTTATCAATGCCAATCGGAAACGTTGAAATGGAATCGCCACTCATCTTGTGAGTGGACACACCGCTATAGCAGCATGTACAACACTCCCCAATAGCAAGAAAAACCCACTGGGTTGTTCATCCTGTCACTTGTACCCAGACACAACTGGGACTTGCTTAACTGTCTCAAGTGAACAGCTCCTCAAACAAGTAATTATCAACAGAAGGCACCAAACCGGGAAGGCTATGTAGCACCATCAAATGTTTGGGATAATCAGAGGGCGCTAAATATCACCAAGGATGCCAATACGAGAACAAAAACGCATAAGGCGAACGATATCAAAAGTATCTGAGTCACCAAGAATACTATCGAGAGACGAGGGACAAGCGACCGCGGTGGACCGTCGGAAAACAAGACACACGCTCGTCCTGGAAGTCAGGACATTCAACAAAGATATGCACGACCGTAAGAGGGACAATACAATGAGGACACTAAGGAGCAGGGCGGCGCTCCATCAAGTGACCATGACTTAAGTGAGTATGGCCAATACGCAACCTCGTCAGAGCCGTTTCCCATCGCCGGTTATACTGGAAAGAGGATGGCCACGAGGACACACAACTCTTAAGAGTACGCAGTTTGTTACCAGTAACAGACGACCAAGAAGCCTGCCAACGGGTAAGGATGGAGGAATGGATAACCGGGTAAAAGTCGGAATATGGAATACCTTTACGAGAGATGGGACAAGAGCGGACAGCTTCCCTGGCGGCAGCATCCGCACGCTCATTTAAAGACACACCAATATGGCTGGGAACCCAACAAAACTCAACCGACTTAAACTTACTGTGAACAAGAAACAGCCAATGCTGGATCTCGACAACTACTGGATGAACCGGATTAAAGGACTCGAGAGCCATGAGGGCACTACGAGATTCAACAACAACCACAAAGGAAGACTGACAACGAGAAAGCAGGAGACGAAGAGCATAGAGAATAGCATAAAGCTCCGCTGTGAAGATGCTAGTCTCAGGGGGTAAGCGACACATATAAGTGCAATCAGGAAAAACAACAGAGTAGCCAACACCGTCCGCAGACTTAGACCCATCGGTGAAGACAGAAACGGAGCGGGAGTGAGAAGAAAAGTGCTCAAGGAAAAGGCGTTTTAGAACCGTAGGAGGGGTAAAAGTTTTAGTGACGCGGGTCAAGGATGTACAAAACTGCGGAAGGGGGACTCTCCACGGGGGCAAGGAAGGAACAACACGAGGAGAAACATTAGAAACACGAACGGAAAGAGAATCCTGTAAGCGAGATAACCGGACAGAAAGAGGGAGGTGGTAAAGAGGCACGGGAACCACAAGAGGGGTAAAAGTTAAAGCACGACAGAGGCAAGAGGAAGGATGTTGTAAGGACCGTGCAAGATAGCGAAGACAGTAGCGATCCTGGAGCTCTTCAAACAAGAAGATTAACATTCGTCAACCTTAAAATCTTACGTTTTCTTGCGGGTGCAAAATGGGGATTTTCTGGGTTTTCATCTAGTAAATCGAGACTCTTGGACCACCAGCTGTGGGAGCGGGGCGTCTCATCTTGGACCACCAGCTGTGGGAGCGGGGCGTCTCATCTTGGGCCACCAGCTGTGGGAGCGGGGCGTCTCATCTTGGACCACCAGCTGTGGGAGCGGGGCGTCTCATCTTGGGTCACCAGCTGTGGGAGCGGGGCGTCTCATCTTGGGCCACCAGCTGTGGGAGTGGGGCGTCTCATCTTGGGCCACCAGCTGTGGGAGAGGGGCGTCTCATCTTGGGTCACCAGCTGTGGGAGCGGGGCGTCTCATCTTGGGCCACCAGCTGTGGGAGTGGGGCGTCTCATCTTGGGC
>WNGS01034003.1:0-13499 GCA_020271785.1 Procambarus virginalis | reverse complement strand
CGTTGGAGTTTTCAATGATCTGCCTGACGGTGGTGTGGTTGCGATGGCTTTCAATGGTGCCATCTACTATTTTCAAGCGGACTACCATGGTGGGGATGGAAATGATCTGGTACTGACGGCATTCTCTCCTTCGGATGCGCCTTCATGGAAATGGATTGCTGGGCCGAAGGCTCGCAATGCTCGAGCGAGTTTTAGTGTTATCAATTCACCCGGAGGAAACCCTGGCTCGCGTCAGGGAGCGATGAACTGGCGCGCTCCTGACGGTAGTCTCTGGATGTTCGGTGGTTACGGGTACGCAAGTGCCGTTACCAATCCACCACAGTATCTCAATGATCTATGGCAGTATGATCGGAGCCTTGGGGATTGGGTCTGGCGCAGCGGGGTCCATGACACAGAATGCAAGCGGTGTTTATGGCAGCCTTGGCATTGAATCTGCAACTAATGTTCCAGGGGCGAGGCATTCAGGTACGACCTGGACTGACGGTGATGGCAATTTGTGGCTGTTTGGTGGTTTCTCTGCGCCGGTAGGCAGAATGATCTCTGGAAGTTCAATCGCACCACCGGACGCTGGACATGGATGAAGGGGCGCAACTCGGCTGGTGGCAGTGGAGTGTATGGATTCAAGGGATTGAATCTGGTGCCAATACGCCAGGTGCTCGGCAGGGTTCTGTGGGGTGGGTTTACGCAGGATGGTAGTTTGTGGTTGTACGGCGGTTTTACAGGGACGTCGTTACACGTGACCTCTGGCGTTTACACCATTGCGGACGGGAAATTGGACTTGGGTGTCTGGGCGTGAGCACACTGAACGCCAACGGCAGCTATAACGTAAATGGCAGTCCTGGAGCTCGCCGTGATGCTACAGGTGGGACGGCACAGGATGGCGTCTTATGGTTGTTTGGTGGACTCGGACGTGGTGGCAGCCGGGAGCACGAATGGTGATTTAAATGACCTATGGAAATATGAGCCAGCCAGCAACCGATGGACTTGGGTGAGTGGAAGTAGCACCACGGGCACATTGGGCACTTACACGGGGCATGGTGCTGTGGGAAGCCCTGGCGCACGCAGTGGTGCTGCAGGCTGGACTACTGTGGATGGAAGTTTTGGCTAGTGGGTGGCTTCAGGAATAGTCTTTCCAGTTTTAATGATGTGTGGGTTTATGACACAATTGGCACCAATGGACCTGGCATCTAGGTGCCAGCACGACGGGTGCGGTTGGAAACGTATGGAACGCTCGGCGAAGCTGATGGCATCAATTCACCAGGGGCTCGATTCACTCCCAGCACTTGGGTTACTTTGGATGGTAGCCTTTGGCTGTTCGGAGGTGGTGGCGTTGACGGCTTTGGCAGTAGTGGTCGCCTCAGCGATTTGTGGGTTTACGGAATTCCAGAGCCGTCGGAGGGGCTATCGTGCAATCATCTGCGCCTTTCCCAGCAGAGCTTATCATCAACGCTGCACCCAGCGCCAGCAACACCACCGCCGGCACCAAGCCTACGTCCCCATCAGTGGCCAACTCACCGGCACCGATGCCGATGGCGACAAAGTCTTCTTCGAGAGGCACCAGCGCCACCAGCACGACCAGCACCCCCACGCTGAATGAAAACGGCACCTGGACCTACACCCCCAGCTACGGGTTCACCGGCACCGCCAGCTTCAGCTTCCAAGCCAGGTGACCTGTATGGCGGGCGAAAGCCCCGTGCGCACCCTCATCATCAACCGTCATCCCCAATGCCGCAGACAGCGACAACGACGGCATCCCCGACGCCTACGAGCAGCAGACCTGGGGCAGCCTCGCCGCAGCGGATGGCGACGGCGACGCCGAACCACGACGGCCAGAGCAACGAGTTCGAATACCTCGCCGGCACCGATCCGCTGGACGGAGGCGAGCGCCTCGTCACCGCGCCAAGCATCGGCGGCAGCGTCAGTGGCAGTGGAGTCACGCTACAGCTCAACCAAGTGCGCCCCGGAGTGAACTACCACCTGGGAGCGAAGCAGTGACTTGGACATCTGGAGCCGCGTCGGCACGTTCACCTTCGATCAAAGCGCCAGCGCGGAGATCCAAGTGCCCGTCGGGCAGGGGAACGCAGGCAGGCCAGTTCTACCGCATGACCCTGGAAGGCACCGCCGCCGCCATGCTGCCGTAACCCACGGATCCCATCCCCCCCTCAAACCAAACCACGGGAGGCCCGCAAAGGCCTCCCGTGCTCTTGTTTTGCAAAAGGGACAAATGAGAACTATCCTACGGCTTCGGAGCCTCCCAGATCGCGACGCCCATGGTGGTAGCGCTGGTGGTTCTCGCTGGCTTTGGAATACCAGGCGGTGACGAGCTGCCATCGGCACGCTGCACGGTGCTGGGGTAGCCGCAGTCGGATTCGAGGGTATTGGCGATGCGCACGGGCTCGGTCCAGGTCTTGCCTTCGTCGGCGGTGATTTTGGCGAGCACGCCGGTCTGGCCTTTGATGCGGCTGCGTAAGCGAGCAGGATGCGACCATCGGCGAGGCGAAGGAAGGAGGTGGCCGTTGATCTCGTTTTTCTGCGTGACGCTATTCGGTTCACCCCAGGTGACGCCGTCGTCCTCGGAAATGAATAGGTCCATGCCAGTCACGCGTGCGGCGGCCATCCAGCGCTATTGCCGTTACCGACCGAGGTTGGAGGATGGTTCGCTTTTCGTTTGCTCTTTGGCCCGATGGTGCCGGTGCGCTGCCACGTTTTGCCATCGTCATCGCTACGGAAGTGCCAGAGGAGCGATAACCTTTGGTTTTGGTGTTCTTCGTCGGATCGGTGAACTCGCCGCCGTAGCAGGAGGACGTGCAAAGCGCCGTCCGCCCCTTGTTTTGATGTCCGACCGAAGGGAATGTAATGCGTCCAGCCAGCATCGGGTGCGGGGAACTCTTTGATTTGCGACCACGTCTTGCCGCCATCGCTGCTGCGGCAGACCCAGTTGCTGAGGATGTCATCGCGGAAAACGGGCTGCTTGGGGCGCTGCGGCTGCTTCACATCCGTCCAGCACGGAGCAGAGCAACGGGGAGCAAGGTCGCCCTTCTTCGCGAGGACCGGCGGCCACGTTCATGCGGTTCGTGTGCGGTTCGTGTGCGGCGCGGGGAATGCCGCGCAGTGTCCAGAATGGCCGTCGGGGCTGTTTCCAGCATTCGGCGGCACCCTCCATCTGCCCGTGGCTCGGTTGCCGAAGATGGTCGTGTTGATGCTGCCATCCGGCATCAGCGTGAGATTTCGGCCACGCGCACACGTTGTCGATGGCGATGAGGCGCTGATGTCCTGCGCGGCGAGCGAGAAGCGAGGGCGAAGAGGAAGAGAAGGTGTTTCATGTTCATGAAGATGGCTTGAGGTCAGTCTGCGAACTTCCACGCATACAAATCCGCGTCCTTCATCGTCACACGCAGCGTGATGGTCTTGCCGGTGAGTTTCGAGAGGTCGAGGACGTTCGCTTCGAACCTCGTCACCGTAGATTTCGGCAGATTTGGCGGCGACGGCACCGGTTTCATCGAGCGCTTCGATGACCAGCGAGCCAGTGGCGGAGGTGGCGGGAGTTGAGGAGGAGCTTTGAGTCCGGTGACTTTGAGCGGCTTCGTCGTGAAACTGCCGCCTTTGGCATCGGCGTGCATCGACGCGAAGCCTGCTTGCGCACGGTGAGGCGGCGGATGCGGTGGTCGGGATGGCGGTAGTGCTCGGAAATGTTAGAGCGACCATTCGCCATCACCGGGATCGAGAATGCCGCGGCGGTCATGTTGCTGCGCTCCGTCCAATTTTGAAGATCGGGTCCGGGGCGCACCAGGCTTCGAGGAAGGGACGATCCCAATGCGTGCCATCGCGGCATGCTCATGAAAACGGCATCGCTCACGCCTTTGCCGCCGATGTGGCCTTTCACCTTCTCACGCGTGGTGGCGAAGCGTTTGGGAAACGAGAGAGAAACAGATGCGGCGCGGTCGGGCACGGGACGGTGGCGCTGGTGTAGAGTGCTCGAAGGGCACATCCTCGCGTATTGATGTGCCACACCATCGCCCAGCCCCAAAAAGTCCGTGGAGGTCATGCTCTGGATGGCGCGGACCTTGTTCGTGAAGATGCGGCTGAAGCTCGCGTAGCGGTTCCCGCGTCACGTCCCAGAAGGCCGAGGTTTTGCGAGTCAAAAGCCCCTTTCGTGATCACCGGCGTGTCCTGCATCTTTTTCCAATGAATGCCGTCCGGCGATGCGAAGGCATACAGGCCGCCCGGCGTCTCGCCCTGGGCCAATTTTTGCCGGGCTGCTTCACACCGCCGAGCGCCTGTGTAGCGCTTCTGCGGGCTTCGCGTTTCGGATTCGCGTCGAGAAACGGCGCGAAGTTGTGCGACTCGACGCCGCGCCAGATGACCGTTGTTGTCCTTCGTGCCGCCCGCTTCGATCAAACCGAGCTTTGGACGCGTGATGAATGAATGCCGTCCTCGCTTTCCACGAAGCAGTGACCTGCGCGTCGCTGTGATCACTGCCGCCTGCGGAGAGCCGCGGTAGTAAAGACGCACCTTTTTGCCGTCCTGAAATGGCCGAGAAGTAGCCGCAAGGTCGGTCCTTCCCACGGTTTGTCGGTGGTGAGCACAATCTCTCGCCGCACTGGAGTGTGCAGTTTCAAAGTGAGGCCGTCTTCTCGGCGACGAGGTGGTCATCGACGAACAACTCCCAGCGCATGCGAGATCGAGCGGCGCGGCGGCGGAGAGCGAGCAGAGGGCAGAGGATCGAGAGAAGGAGAGGTCTCATGCCCACCTAAACGCAGCGACGCGTGACTTCTCCCGTGGTTCTCGCGGGCAAACCAAGTGAGCATAAAAAGACGCGGGCTGCTGGAGCCCGCGTCTGAAGCACATCTGGAGTCTGGATCAGCTCAGGAAGTTGATCTTGCCGACCTGTCCGGCTGCCATCGCGGCGTGCTGGGCATCGCTACAGGCGCGGTCGATGGGGGCATCGGGCTCAGCGTCGCTGGCGGTGAGCAGGTTGTTGGCGATCATCCGCGCTCCACTTCCTCCCCGCTGATGTCAGGGAGCATGGTGCCGTTGATCTCGACGCAGGGGCTCAGTGGCTGCCCGCTTTTCTGTTCCATCTCCCAGCGGGAAGGCGGGATTTTTGATGATGTCCTTCTCCTCGTAGGGAGGTCATACTTGCGGAAGATGGCGCGCACGCCTTCGCTCCAGCCGCAGTAGGTCTTCAGGTAGGCGGTGATTTTGGGTTGGCCTCATAAAGGTGGGGTTGTTTGGGCTTTACGGGGGCGGGTTCGGTCTTGGACGGCCAAAACTCAAACCAGGGCGGAATGCGGCGGCAGACTTCTTCGACGTTCGCGCGGACTATTGAAGGCGCTGATGCGGAAGTAACCCTCTCCAGCACTGCCAAAGCCGCTGCCGGGATTGATGACGACGTTCGCTTCGTTGAGCATTTTATCAAACATCTGCCAGCTCGTGAATCGCCTGGGCAGCCGACCCAGACGTAGGGGGCATTCACGCCTCCGTGCACGCTGAGTCCGGCCTTTTTGCAGGCTTCCACGAGCAGGGCGGCATTGCCCATGTAGTGCTGGATGAGGTCAGAGACCTGCTTTTTGCCCTCGGGGCTGTAGATGGCCTCGGCGCCGCGCTGCACGATGTAGCTCACGCCATTGAAACTTGGTGCTGTGGCGGCGGCTCCAGAGAGGGTGGATGGCCTGTTTGCCTCCTGCTTTGTTTTGCCCATGAGCCCTTTCGGGATCACGACGATGGCCGCAACGCACGCCGGTATGAATGACACCACCGTTCTTCGAGAAGCTGCGGAACTCGATGGCACAGTCGCGAGCGCCTTCGATCTCATAGATGGAGCGGGGCAGGGAAGGGTCCTGGATGAAGGCCTCGTAAGCGGCGTCGTAGAGAAGTGTGGTTGCCGTTGGGGAGTGCGTATTTGACCCAGGCTTCGAGCTGCGCGCGGGTGGCGGTGCTCCGGTGGGGTTGTTCGGGTTGGTACAGGTAGCAGAGATAGACGAGGTCCATCGGCTATCTGGGGGATCTCTGGCAGAAACCATTCTCTGGTGTCATTTCAGGTAGTGCAGGCTCCTGCGTAGGCTCCGTTTTCATCCGCCTCGCCGGTATTGCCAGCCATGAGTTGGTATCGACATAAACGGGATACACGGGGTCAGTGATGGCGGTCTTGTTTCCCGCGCCAAAGATGTCCAAGATGTTTTCCGGTTCGCACTTGCTGCCGTCGGAGATGAAATTTCATCCGCATCGACCTGAATGCCGCGCGCCTTGAAGTCATGCTCAGCGATGGTCGTTGCGCAGGAAGTCGTAGCCCTGCTCTGGGCCGTAGCCACGGAAGCTGGAGCGGTCGCCCAGCTCATCGACGGCCTTGTGCATGGCATCGCGCACGGCTTGGGAAGAGCCTCGGTCACATCGCCGATGCCGCAGCGGATCAGGCGCTTCGCAGCATCGGGATGGGCTCGGTGAAGGCTTTCACGCGGCGGGCGATTTCGGGGAAGAGGTATCCGGCTTTGAGCTTGTTGTAGTTTTCGTTGATGAGGCCATGGCGGGGAAAAGGGGCGGCATGGTGGCAAGCCGTGCCCAGGATGCAAGCCCGTCCCGGCCCTGCGTTCCCGCCCCTGGTTACGGAGGGAAACCATCCGGAATTGGGTCGTTGCGTGCCTGCGCAGGGCGTTTTGAAATCCTGCCTCCTCATGCATTCACTTTTGATCAGCGGCCTGGCGGCGCATCGGCGAGCGACCATTTGCGCTGTTTTCAGAAAAACAGGCCGCTGCACCGTCACCGCCTGCGATACGAATCCGGCCCTTCTGGATGCCATGCAAGAGCGCTACGGTTGCCGCTGGCCATGCCACGCTGGATGCGGCTCTGGCATCCGGGGGCTATGATGCGGCCGTCATCTGCACCCCGCGCATCTGCACCTTTTGCCGATGGCGAAGCGGCTGCTGGGCTCGGGTTGCATCTCTTCATCGAAAAGCCGCTCGCGATTGATGAGGTCGCCTCGTGCCGGAGGTGCGGCGCCGCCATCGCTGCGGCGGATCGTTTTGTTGTGCGGTTGGCTTATGGTGTATCACCTCATGCCGTGGATTCAGCAGGGCTCGTGGCGTTTTTGCAGACAGGTGAAATCGGTCGCGTGCTCCAGGCGACCTCGGTTTCCGGCCAGCAACTTCCCCACTTTTCGTCCGGCTTATCGCGAGATCTACTACACGCGACGCGAGAGCGGGCGGCGGTTGTGATCCAGGATGCGCTCACTGCACCTCGCGAATGCGTCGAGTGGCTGCTCGGGCCTTGCACGCGGGTGTATTGCGATGCCGCGCATCAGGCGCTCGAAGGCGTCACCATTGAGGACACCGTGAACGTCACCGCCCGTCATGGCAGCCGTGATGGTGAGTTATGCCATGACGCAGGTTTCAGGCGGCGAATGAGAACACGCTGCACCTCACGGCGAGCACGGCAGCGTGAAGATCGAGGTCCATCTCCAGCGCTGGGGCGTGCTTGCGGCATGGTGAGAAGGACTGGACCTGGCACGAAACGCCGCCGCTGGAGCGTGACGACCTCTTCATCGCCCAGGCGAATGCCTTCCTCGTGGCATGGAGGGCCGCCCGCATCCGCTCTGCACCTTCGACTGGAGGCCGTGCAGACCCTTCGTTTCAACCTCGCGCCTCTCGCTCCTCCGACACCGGCACCGCCATCGACATCCAACCCGCATGAACAACAGCGAACCGAGAAACTGAGAAACCGAGAACTCCGTCCTCGCCATTGCTCGGCATGATCGAGGGAAAACGGCCATCCGTATTCCTGGAGCGCCATCATCAACGGCTACAACCCCGCCGAGATGGCGAAGTGCCCTTACGCCGGCATTCCCATCTACATGGGCAAGCAACCGCTCGAGTCCGTGCGCATCCCCGGTGCCGCGTGACGCAATCTGGTGCGATGATCCGGCTGATGCGCCGAAAGTGGCCGCGGCGAGTTTGATCGAGCCTGTGGTCGAAAAACCGGAGGACGTGATCGGCCAGGTCGATGCCGCGGTGATCGCCACGGATGATGGCACGGATCATGTGCGGCGTGCGCGACCTTTGTGGAGGCCGGGCTGCCCGTCTTCATCGACAAGCCGATGGCCACCACGATCCCCGAGCTACGCCAGATGGTTCAGTGGCATCGCGAGGGGCCGCGTGTTGCTCTCCACCAGCGGCATGCGCTACGCGCCGGAGATGCGGGCGGACTTTTCCCAGCTCGGCGACCTTCGCTGGATCACCAGCTTCACCTGCAAGACCTGGGAACGCTACGGCATCCATGCTCTCGAAGCCATCGAGGCCGCTGCTCGGCCCCGGTTTCCTCACCGTGCAGGCGCACAGCGATCCCGGCGGCGATGTGATGCACCTCACGCATCGCAGCGGCGTGAAGGTCACCATCGGAGCGCCTGCATGACGCGTTATGGCAGCTTCGGCGCCGTTGCATCTTTATGGCACGAAGGGCGATCTCGCCCTGAAACTCACGATACTACCACGCCTTCCCGCGGCCAGCTCGTGGCCTTCATCGACATGCTCCGCACCGGCGAGCGTCGCCTGCCCTTCGATGAAACCGTCGAGCTCATGGCCGTCATCATCGCCGGCATCCGCAGCCGCGAACAGGGGTGGTGGAGTGGTTCGCATCGCGGATTGGTTCTCGCTGAGCTTTAGCCCAAGTGGCTGAGATGCCATTTCAGGCGTGCCGGAGGCACGGAAGAAGGTAGCCAGGGGTGAAGCGCAGCGGAACCCCTGGTCCACGAAAGCCCCCAGGCCTTTCGTTTGCGCCCCGGAGGGGTGCGAGAAGCGGTTGGTTGTCCAGCCGCACGTTGTTCGCCTTAGTTGGTGGTGTATCGCTGTGCATCGAGCCAAGTGGTGAGTTCAGGGTGGTGTGAACGCAAGCTAGTGTGGCCACTGACTCCACGAAAAGAACTTCCCGAGGTGCTGCACAAAAGCAATTTCGGTCGTGTGGCCATCAATCGTGATGGTAGCTCTCGGCCCTGAGTGCGGCTGATATACTCGGTCCGCTGAACTGGAGTGTGACTGTGGCCCAAAGGCCCTCACTGCGTAATCAAAACTGTTCGCGGCGGCCACGCCAATGAATACGCAATGGCTTAGGCCGCAAAATACGAACGATGTCTGAGAACACCTGCCAACCCAGCACAAAATCATCCCAAGTAGGACGTTCAGGCTGTCCTCGCGATTGTAGTGCAGAGCCTCTGAACAAAATTGTAGTAGCCGGTATCAGACCACAGTCGCGACCGGGTCTATAGAGGACGTGCCAAAAAGTAACTTCGGAAGTGTGTCCAAAGTGCGGTTCGGCCAGTCCTGATGCACCAAGCACTCGGAAACGAACATCTCGGGTTGTAAGGTTTGTAGTCGATGTGGTCCTGAATAACCTTGGCAAGCTGTCAGGGGAGCTGGGCTTTGAGTAATGTGACTCGCCGACCACAAGCAGGCGTTGATCATGCGGCGGCTGCTCCGTAACGGGATCCACCCAGGAAGCCAAGTCATGCCGCTGACGTGTCCGAAAGCAGAGTCGAACTCAGTGCCAGAAGAAAGATAATCTAAAGCTTGCTCCCATTGGTGTGGAAATCCTTGGGGTGCATCACCGTGTCCTGAAGGTGAGTTGTCGGTGGCAACCACAGTGCCGCATTTGCGGCACTGGTGGTTCTTAGCGCCAACGGCACCAAGTTTATGCCACTTGTGAGGAAGAAAACCCTTGGGGCATCCCGTGGCCGCTCGGCGATGAAGTGCCCTGAATGAGGGTTCCGCACTTCTCGCATTGATAAATGTTTCTGTCTTCATTGGCTTGGTCGTGGCGCACTAATTTCCAGGCATTGGTCCTTCGCCAACGACCTGCTAGTTGCTGTTATTGACATTGTTCTCATAAATCTCGGTCAACTCGTCTACTGTAGGTGGTGGCGTTCCTCGGTGCAACATCGCATGGCAGTTCGGACAGACGGGAACTAAGTCTCGGACTGGGTCAACCTCATGGGCACCCGCAACTTCAGACAGAGGCTCAATGTGATGAACGTGAATGAAGCCTTCGCCAAGTGGGCCGTAATACTGAGCAAAACCGAAACCGCAAACTACGCAGGCACAACCGTGATGAAGAATACAAGCCTTCCTAGCTGCTAGATCTCTCTCATATGCGTTCACCAGCACTTGCTGGACGGCTCCCTCAATATAGGTCTGCTCTATTGGCACCTCGTCTGGATAGGTATAGGTTCGGAGGGCTCGATGAAGGTGAAATCATCATCAATCAGCCCCTCAAGCAGGTCCGCAGACTCGGGTGTCAGGCGTCTAACTCCCCTGAATGTCTGCTGATCTAGCCGGGTGTCTGAAACAAACTTCAGGGCCGTGATGCCTGTCGGGCTTTCAAACTTAAGTTGTTGCAGAATCTCGACGGGAATAACTCTCTCAGAAGATTGCACCGAAGCACCGCTCTCCGTAGAGATAAGATGCTCTTCAGCATCCCAAGGCTCATATGGCAGCAGCTTACAAGCCTCGTCAAACTACCCGGAGGACGAGAAACAATCATGCGTCCGACAAGTATCGGAACGGCCTGTCGAACAGAAATGATGTAAACTCGATCTCCTGTCGTGACTCCTGCTCTCACAAAACGGTTTCCTGCGGTGTGGTCTAGAAGAACTCCATCCTCGAAGACTGTGGACTCTGACCAGTAGTGTGTGAAAGCGGACGGCATCGAGGTTGGGCGAAGGCGAAGTTTTTACGAAGGCATCAATCAAAGCGAAAAAGTCTCCCGAGGTCAATCCTTGGGTGCAGTGGCTGCACCACCCCCATTTCCCAGACGAAGACTCGCGTGACCGATTGCTATGCGATGAATAGCCGCCCATGTCTGATCACCCGCTGCTGCGCCGACTTCCCCAATCTCCCGACTGCTCGAATGACGAGCTGCTGGCGGCGTTTCTTGATTATGTGGCGGAGAAGAAGCTGGAGCTCTATCCGGCGCAGGAGGAGGCCATTTTGGAGTTGTTTGATGATCGGAATGTCATCCTCAATACGCCCACCGGCTCCGGCAAATCGCTCGTGGCGCTGGCGCTGCACTTCCGCTCGCTCGCGAAGGGCCGGCGCTCGGTGTACACCTGCCCGATCAAGGCGCTGGTGAATGAGAAGTTCCTCGCGCTGTGCCGCGATTTCGGTCCCGACAATGTCGGCATGGCCACGGGCGATGCCACGGTGAACCGCCACGCGCCGATCCTCTGCTGCACGGCGGAGATTTTGGCGAACTACGCCCTCCGCGATGGCGCGGCGGCACCGTTTCGCGAGGTGATCATCGACGAGTTTCACTACTACGCGGACAAGGAGCGCGGCGTGACCTGGCAGGTGCCGCTGCTGACGATGAGCGAGTCGCGCTTCCTCCTCATGTCCGCCACGATGGGCGGCTCGGCTTTTTTCAAAGAAGGCCTCACCCGGCTGACGAAGGCGGAGACGACCATCGTGGCCTCGCACGAGCGCCCGGTGCCGCTGGAGTTCAGCTACGCGCAGACCTCCGTCGATGTGACGCTGCAGGAGCTCGTGGCGGCGAACAAGGCACCAGTCTATCTCGTGCACTTCACGCAGAACGAGGCGGCGCAATCAGCGCAGGACCTCATGAGCCTGAATTTCTGCTCCGCAGCCGAAAAGGCCTCAATCAAGGAGCTGATGGCCGGCGCGAAATTCACCAGCCCGTATGGCAAGGAAGTGAAGAAGTATCTGAGCCATGGCGTGGGCATTCATCACGCCGGTTTGCTGCCAAAGTATCGCGTGCTGGTGGAGAAGCTGGCGCAGCGCGGCCTTCTCAAAGTCATCTGCGGCACGGACACGCTCGGTGTCGGTGTGAATGTGCCGATCCGCACCGTGCTGCTCACGCGGCTAAGCAAATACAGCGGCGAAAAGTCGCCACGCTCACGGCGCGTGACTTTCACCAGATCACCGGCCGCGCGGGCCGTCGCGGCTTTGACGACGTGGGCTACGTCGTGTGCCAGGCACCGGAGCACGTCATCGAAAACGCGAAGATGGAGGCGAAGGCCGCGGGCGATGTGAAGAAGCTGCGCAAGATGGTGAAAAAGAAGCCGCCGGAGGGCTTCGTCGGCTGGAGCGAGGACACCTTCAAAAAGCTGCAAGCCGCCTCGCCGGAGCCGCTGGTGTCTCGTTTCCAAGTGTCCACGGCATGCTGCTCCAGGTGCTGAGCCGCCGTGGCGATGCCTGCGCCGCGATGCGGCAGCTCATCGCCGATTCGCATGAGACGGCGAACGCGAAGACCCAGCACGAAAAGCGGGCGTGGCAGCTTTTTCGGGCGCTGGTGCAGCGCAAGATCGTCGAGATCCTCCCGCCCGCGAAACGCGAGACCGATGGCACGAAGCTGCGGCTCAATGTGGAGCTGCAGGACGACTTCTCGCTCAATCACACGCTCTCGCTGTATCTCATCGACACGCTGGCGCTGATCGATCCTGCCTCCGCCACCTACGCGGCAGATGTGCTGACGCTTTGCGAGTCCATCCTCGAAAACCCCGATGTCATCCTGCGCCGCCAGCTCAGCAAGGTGAAGGACGAAGCCATGGCGGCGATGAAGAACGAAGGCGTGCCCTACGAGGAGCGCATCGCGAAGCTGGAGGAACTCGAATACCCGAAACCCTGCCGCGATTTCATTTACACCACTTTCAATGCCTTCAGCGACGCGCATCCGTGGGTCGGCCAGGAAAACACATCCGCCCGAAAAGCATCGCGCGGGAGATGTTTGAGAACTTTCGGAGCTTTGCCGACTACATCCACGACTACGACCTCCACCGCGCCGAGGGCGTGCTGCTGCGTCATCTTTCCAGCACGCTCAAAGTGCTGGCGCAGACTGTGCCGGAGACTTTCAAAACCGAAGCCGTGCAGGAAATGGAGTCCTGGCTCGCCGGCGTGCTCCGTGGCACCGATTCCAGCCTGCTCGATGAATGGGAGAAGCTCCGCGATCCCAACTACAAGCCCGACGAGGTCGAAGAAAAGCCCGTCGAAGCCCCCGACATCACGCGGAACAAACGTGAATTCACCGCGCTCATCCGCACGGAGATCTTCCGCTACCTCCAGCAGCTCATCCGCGGTCAGATCGACCTCCCCGAGCTCGACGACTACTACGCCGACCACGACCGCATCCGCCTCGACAACGAAGCCCGCAACGGCCGCCACACCTACGTCGAGCCGCTCGACAACGGCCAGACCTGGCGATGAACCAAGTCCTCGTCGATCCCGAAGACCTCAACGACTGGCAGCTCGAATTCCGCGTCGATTTGCCGCAAGCCCGCGAAGATGGAAAACGACGCTGGTGTTTGTGGGGCTTGGAAGGAGCGGGTGACGACCTTATTGCATCGGCACCATTTTGGTGAAGTGATGCTTCATGAACCGACCCTCTGCATTCTCGGTGGCTGCAATGGCGCTGGCAAAAGCACGCTGGCGCGGCGCTTGCTGCCTATGCTGGCATTCATCGCTTTTCTGAATGCGGACGAGATCGCCAAAGGCTTGTCTCCTGTC
>WNGS01033985.1:0-12000 GCA_020271785.1 Procambarus virginalis | reverse complement strand
ATATTAATATTGCTAAATTACATGTGTACATTTAGTATATACTGTACAGCATACAGCAACACTAAGAAACCTGAGTTTTTAGTACAGATGCATTTGTAACTATATATAATTCCGGGATTTCACCTGAGCGGCCCAAAAATCCTATCATTCTATTCCATAACATGAGCAATAATGATAAATTGCATATGTATAGCTTATTCTGTCGCTATCTATATATTTAGAAGAGTTGACATGCCTCACTCTGGCTGTGCGAGACAATCAGAGCATTGATTTCTGGTCCTCCTGGGAATTGAGACAAGGATCCCCGATTGAGAGTCGAGAACAAAGTCAACTGACTCAATTATAATTTATTTTGCCAGGGACAGGTAGCCTGTGTGTGCGCACGCACGCACACACATGCACACACACATTCTCGAGGGAATTGATAGGGTAGATAGTCTATTTATTTTTAACACAAGGGGCACATAGGTGGAAACTGAGTGCCCAAATGAGCCACAGAGATATTAGAAAGAACTTTTTTAGTGTCAGAGTGGTTGACAAATGGAATGCATTAGGAAGTGATGTGGTGGAGGCTGACTCCATACACAGCTTCAAGTGTAGATATGATAGAGCCAAATAGGCTCAGGAATCTGTACACCAGTTGATTGACAGTTAAGAGGCGGGACCAAAGAGCCAAATCTCAACCCCCACAAGCACAATTAGGCGAGTACAATTAGGTGAGTACACACACACACACACACTGCTTATATCGAGGACCCCCCAACCCTCTCCAAAGTCGAACAACTGACTCTTCCCAGGATACATCCTCACAAAAGTTGACTAACTCCTGGATACCTATTTATTTTTAGGTGAACAGTGGCATTAGGTGAAAGGAAACGTGCCCCACCATATCTATCCCGCCTGGGACTCAAACCCAGGATTACAGATCTAGTCAAAAAACCCAACTGTACTACCGAAACCTTCCTATCACTGCTGATAATATGAGCCAGGTTGGTGAAAGTGTATAAATAGAGGGAAGTCATTAAGTCTGGCTGATATCATAAAGTGGGCTACTTTAATCAAGTAAGTAAGTAATTATCAAAAGAAGGCACCAAACCGGGAAGGCTATGCATCACCATCAAAGTGCGAAATAATCAGAGGGCGCTAAATATCACCAAGAATGCCATTACGAGAACAGAAACGCACAAGGCGAACGATATCAAAAGTATCTGATTCACCAAGAATTCTATCGTGTGACAAGTGACCACGAGGGACTACTTTAATTAAGACTTCATATTTAGAATGATTATGCACTCGATGTTTGTACTGTATAGGATGTCATGCTCAAAACTTTCATACACGGACATGCGAATACCAGTCTACTTACAAAAAGACTAATGGCAAAGGCTTTAACTAAATTTTCAATGTCACCTCTGACTTAGAAACAAATTTACTTATTTTCAAGTATATATGGTTTCAGTTAAAACAGTTTTACTATCAGTTTGTCTTCTAATTTTTCAAAATCAAACTCGCTAAAGAGCTGCATGTATAGGCTATTCTAAATTTCATGCCGACATCTTAAAAGTAATTCTTTAAATCTAAGATACCAAAATACCATTACTAGTTTTATATTAACTCTGCACAGTTCTCACCGCTTTGTCTCATCAGTTTGTTTCATCAAGAGTTGTCTCTTCCAAGGTGGAATTGATTGCAAGCGCTTCTCCTCAGCCTCCTGTAGTCGCGACTCTTCTGCTTCTTTTTTGGCTTTCTCAGCAGCTTTCCGGGCTAGCATCTGGCGCTTCCAATCTGGGATTCTGTTACCTGCATTGTCTACTTCTGGCACCTGTATTAAGAAAAAACTTTTTAAAATTCAGTATTTATATGTATTTGATGAATTTGAAGGAAGTAGAATAGAATACTCAGGGTTTGTACAAAAGTTTCTGCAAACATTCAATACATACAGAAATATTCTTTTGGATTACCAAAAGCTATATATCTCATACAGGAGAGTTTCTGAACAGTTAGGTTTGTATGTAATGCATGTACGTAGGGATGTCAAAAATGGTTTGGTTACAAATTTAGAGAACTTTCCGAGATTAACACCTACATACATTAATTGAGAGCATTTTGGTCTTGTTATCAAACATAGTTGAGAAATTATATAAAAATAGGTTTACTCCTACCAAGCTAAATATAATATACTGTCCTTGTCCATTTGGCTTCAGACCTTAAAAGATCACCAATGATACCACAACATACATGAAATTCACCCTCTGACTAAAATGAGTGCCTATTTGGTTGGTTTACTGACCTTCGAAGGACCATTGACTTTCTTATTAAAAATTACTTCTTTAAAACATCATTAATTGGAGGTCAGGGGCCACTTAAATTACAACAGATCTTGTTGGTGTCTATGGCCGAGATATGTTGTCTTTAATCAGTTTCCTACAGTAATAATAAGCATTGACATCTCCTAGGGTAGTATGTTTGGCAGTCTTTTTTTTCATATGCTCTACAACTAATGACTTTCCAAATGCCTCCCAATGGCATAAGTAAATACTGTACTCCAGCATGCAAAGCAAAACATCCTAAGCTTGGTAAATACTGAACTACTTACTTATAATATAATATAAATACACACACGTGTATATATTATATATTATATATATATATATATATATATATATATATATATATATATATATATATATATATATATATATATATATATATATATATATATATATATATATATATATATATATATATATATATAATGTCGTACCTAGTAGCCAGAACGCACTTCTCAGCCTACTATGCAATGCCCGATTTGCCTAATAAGCCAAGTTTTCATGAATTAATTGTTTTTCGACTACCTAACCTACCTAACCTAACATTTTCGGCTACCTAACCTATAAAGATAGGTTAGGTTAGGTTAGGTTAGGTTAGGTAGGGTTGGTTAGGTTCGGTCATATAACTACGTTAATTTTATCTCCAATAAAAACAAATTGACCTCATACATAATGAAATGGTTAGCTTTATCATTTTATAAGAAAAAATTAGAGAAAATATATTAATTCATAAAAACTTGGCTTATTAGGCAAATCGGGCCTTGCATAGTAGGCTGAGAAGTGCGTTCTGGCTACTAGGTACGACATATATATATATATATATATATATATATATATATATATATATATATACATACATACACACACACACACCAGTTGAACCTGTACATCCAGTGATTGACAGGTTTGAGGTGGGACCAAAGAGCTAGAGCTCAACCCCTGCAAGCACAACTAGGCAAGTACAACTGGGTAAGTACATACATAGATACATGCAGCATATATATATTAATTACAGGCCTACACAACTACAATTTTCTTTTATAGTACACTGAAGTACACTGAACACATGTAACTTACTTGATCAACAAAATGTACAGCAGAAAACTGTCTACTCAGTTCCTTTCCCTCTAATTTCTCATGAAGTTCCTCCTCCTTTGCACGTTCGGATTTCAATTTTTTGATGCCAGGAATGTCAACACCCATCTTGAGCTCGGCAATTACGTCATTTTTTGCAGTAGTAAAGGCTGCCTCGGATGCTGTTAAATGTACAGTATAAACTTAAGCTAAGGACATACAATTTAATAAAATATGTTGTTTAAACCCAATAAAAATTAAGCTTCATATTCAATTCATACATTATCAAATTTAACAAATTTCTTAACAATATATACAGCTTTCAATAAACCCTAACTTACTAATTGGAACTCGCAGAGGAACAGATGTTGGTTTTGCAACCTTAGTCTCTATCTTTCTCAGTTGTACACTCTGTAGGTCTGTGACACTGATTGTGGGCAAGACTGTTTTGTTACTGCTGGTGCTGTTGGTAAGGGTGTTGTTTCGGCTAGGGAGTGTATTTGTAGCCGATGCTGGAGGAGCAGGTGGAGCAGGGGGAGGTGGTGGTGTATTTGCTGCAGTCTTGGTTATCTCTTCCTCAGTTGCCTCTGGAATGGCTGGCAATGGTCCAGGAGGAACAGTAGCTTGGGCAGCATTGTTAATATTCAATGGTCCAGGAGGAACAGTGGCTTGGGCAGCATTGTTAATATTATCGGAAGTATCAGAAAGATGTAAAGTGATATCAGTTACATGGGTTGATCCATTTGGAGACTTGGCATCACCATTTGAGGGTGAACGGCAAATGTTTCCTCCCAAAGAACGAAGGTACTCTGAAGGTTTTATGAGGCCAGAATCTGACGGCTGTGTAGGAAACTTTGGAGGGATAAATGGTAGGGTTTTCCCATTTACATTATGTGACTTTCCAAGCTGTGGGGATTGAGTCAGATCCTCATTTGAACCTACAGAGTCCCTATCTTTCCCATCTGACATAATTTTTCCATAATGTTCTGCAACATCCAGTGGTAGAGACACAGGTCTGTCCAACTTCTTGTGCCCTGAAATGAAAAAGCAGTATACTGTATAAGGCAAACTAATACTGCACAAAACATATTTCTGAATATTAAAATAATGTCAGCTCTTGTCTTTTCATTCATTCATTCATTCATTATTATCCAGTCAGAAAGATTCCAGACACAGTGTTTAATGGAATTTACAGTACATGTTAAATTATCTTTATATACCCTGTATCATCTCTCCCAACTCTTGCTAACAGGAAAAAAATATGTTAATAAAGTGGGCTAATTCAGAATCTTTACTGCAGACTAGCATGCTAGTCTTAGTGATACCAGTTGAAGCTTTCCTGAAACGAAACATAAGAATATAGGAAGAGGTTGATGATTAATCGCCCCTGTAGTTATGCAAATAAAGTAGCAAGAAGAAGAAATGACAAAGTATTTATGTGAATTATAATTTACGCATGACTGTCAACCCTCAGGGGTTATGTGATCTCTGGCAATCTAACAAATCTGGTTAACTAGCTGCTGGCTGAGTATACTATCGTTTTGGGCAGGGGCACAATTGTCTCAAAACACTTTCCCTGTTCAAAATGTTCCTAGTTTGCTTGTGCACATTGGTAGGCTCAAATTAATCAAAAGCTATGAGTGGAACTAGTATGTCAGTCAACTATTAATCTTTTATTCTAGAAAGACATTGTACAGAGAGGAAAGCTCTAATGCATTCACGAGTGGTTTTGACGATCTCCTGGAGTGTGACCCAACATAATGCAACAAGACTAACATGGAAACATAGTACAGTATTCTATGTTAGATTAGGTGTGGTGAGGATATAGCAAGTCTGTGATTTGCTTAAGAGGCTTGCCATAATTGGAGAGCCCACTACTAGAGATGAGAGCAGTTTCTCATGGTCAAAGTGAGTTCATTCCAAAAGAATGTGCGACACTATTTTGTCAGAAAGATAAACTCATTTAGTGAATCTGATTTCTAAACACATTTTTCTGCTGTGTTCTTAATATGTTTACTTGTTTTGTGATCTATAGAATGAAGTATTAGGGAAGCCTTTCTCTTTACTTCTCTTGTGGCTGCACCTTAATTTCACTTGTGGAGTCCAATACCCTAAAGGGTGAGAAAGGTTCAGATATTGGATGACTGATTCCTATCATTCACAAGTAGCAGACTATTGTCATACAGATATTCTTACGCACATTGTGTCATTCATTAAAAATGTCTCTTTGTTTTTTTTTTTTGCAGGAATGTGTTGGTAAATGATTTGTAGGACAATGAACCACCAACTCTGGATGGCTCTACCTCCTTGACCTACTTCATTCACTTTTTCCACTCAATTGTCATCGTCCGATATGAATGTAGACCCACCATCATTCATCAGCTATCTACTGACATCTCTGCTGCCATAACTACATAATTTACTTGTCTCCCAGCTGACTCCAGCACAATCATAAAGCCTACTGTGGTTCTATGTTGGCTGCCTAGATTTAAACTAATATCTAATTTACAAATTTGTTATAAAAATTCTATATTATTCTGTGTTTATGATTCAGGCATCCAAGTAGAGTGTAAAGGCAATGAACAATGAAAATTGTACTGGAATATCAGTCCAGTACAATAAGAGGATCCCGGTAATACAGTCAGGTTCGTTTTTGACTCGCAATTGAGAAAAACCGGGTTCAAATCCTGGGTGGCACAGAAATGGTGAGAAGCATTTCCTATTACCTCATGCTTCTGTCTACCTAGCAGTAAATAGGTACCCAGGAGTTAGTGGGCTTGTTGTGGAGTTACATCCTGGGGAGGGTCGGTAATTTGACCCCTGGAAGGAACCTCGATATAAGCCTAACAGTACTGTATATATAATACCGGCTGGCTGTCCCCCAACAATGAATTATTAAATTATTATTACTACGTGTATTTCAAATTAGCATATCTTTTGCAGCCTAAATGACTAGTGGCACTTCAATCACATTAATCGTATCATTGATGATAATGGTGCATATCATCTTGCTCCCTCTTCCTCCCATTGCTTGTCACATTGATCTAGTGTTTCAAATTAATGCTTTTGAACTGAACTAATCAAGCACCATGAGAAAGTAATAAACAATGCATCATGACATGTCCACTCCTCCACATACAAAATGTGAAATAAATTTAAGAGAAAGAGAGAATACTGTATGATGACCAAACTGCCTCTCTAAACTACTGATAAATAAAATTGTAACTACCTTTAATGGATCCATTTTCACTCCTATGAGAATTTCTTCTGATAAACTCTGATGGCCGAACTACGGCTTCTTCGCTGGGACCTTCCTCTTCTCTTTCCTCTAGTGGGTTGTGGTAGATCTGGGTGATGAAGGTTTGGAGGAGGCTGGAGAGGTGTCATCACCTCTTGTGTAGTCCTGTGAGAGGATGAGGGCGAGGTCCTGGGGGAGGGAGTAGCCGATGGCATTGGGGGTGGAGGAGGTGGCTCTGAATTGGTTCGAGTGAGAGGGGCACGTCCCTGGTGGTGGTGATGGACACTGCTGGAGGGTGTAGTGGGCACGGAGAGTGTCGAGTGTAACTGGCGCCTCCCCGAGATTCCCCGTTAACATTTCTGCCGCTGCCATCACCAAATCTGAATGAAATATTGAGAGATGTTACAATGCGGTACTCTAACTTTAATATACAATACACAAAAGATTTGAATATGTTTATTACACTCCTAATGGCATAATAACAGCTTTAATTATATACATTTATGCCAAAAATAGTATGGGAAAACATTCTGAATAATGCAGCAGAATTCATCCTGAGCAAGTGACCACCAAACTTGAAAAGCAAGTTCTTGGTACTGCATGCTATAGCGAACAAGTTCAAGCACAGGGACAATGGCCAGCCAATGCAAATTTGCCCCAATATTACCAATGACCCTTAGCTCCTCTGGCAAATAAAGGGACTATGAGTTGAAACTCTTAGGTAATAAATAAATAACTAAAAATCCAATAACTTCCAAGATCTAGTTCCTCATAATTACTTTTCTTAGAGACAGAAAACCTGTGTATACATATATAATTCAAGTTTGTATTAATGTCCCCCTCAAAGTTGAATTACTGACCCTCACCAGGCAACCTGTCCTCTGAACGAGTACATCTCATTTTATACATTATGGTCCCCAACATATTACAAACACTACTATGAAATTTACTGGTTCACAAATACCCACCTTTTCTGTGCATTGGTAGCTTAGGTTTGGTGGGGTTGCTTTGGTTTGTACATTTCTGTTAGGTTAGCACTTTGTATTTTGTACACGGTGGCAAATCAAGAGAAGGGTTTCCCCTGGATTCAACACCACAACAGTTACCTAATCTTTACCTAGTTACCTAATTAAACAAACATTTTCATTTCATTTCAATTAATTTAACTCATTCATTTACTGCTAGGGGAACAGAGACATCATGTGAAAGGAAACGTGCCGAACCATTTCGCTTCCACCCAGAGACCGCACTTGGAATCCTCAATTGTGATTAGAAAACGTAGCCACTATACATAACGATCCAAATGTGAAGTGCCCTTTGCAGCCTTTGTTACCATTGTGCCTCTGGGGAACTCTAGAAGACACAATATCTCTATTAATATTCCTTCAAAGAGAACTTAACATTTACATTAATACTGCAATCATCAAATTTGAAGGTGAAACAAAGATCTAAAGTAGGAAGCAAAAACGACATTGAGGCCTTGCAAAGTGATTTACACGAACCACTAATGGTAGGAAGACTGGGAAGATCTTTTTTTTTAATGTTGAAATGTACAAGACCGTACAAGAGAGATATAGGGCCATGACAATACACTAATATAACACGACCATGCAGAAGAGTGATAAAGAAAAGGGGCTTAGAGTTACAAGTTGCAGTAAAAGCCAATAAAACCTTAAATAATAATCAAACGAACATTTGAATTGAAGAAAAAAAAGAGGTTATTCAGTTATACAAATTTCTGGTGCCCTTTACTCCGCCTTCCCCAACTGGACTACAGTACACCATTATCGAGACCTCGTCTTAAAACAAACATGACTGCTTTCATCTAGGCTCTGGGATGATTGATTGGGCGTTAATCCTTAAAACTGTTCATCTCAGTTAGTGATTGACTGGACGTGTTCCAGGGAAACTAGTGAGAGGGGGAGGAGGGTAGAAATAGCCTAAGCTACTCTATCCCTTTGAGATGTATTTTATTGTCTCAATAATCTCAAACGTACTTGAACTAGTGACTGAGGCTTACTATGAGCTATGGAAATGGGAAGGTCTATGCCTGCTAACAGGAGTCAGAAGGCGTCTGTTCCTATACCCATCTAGCCGTGTGTAACAAAGAGGTAAACAAATACAGAAGCCAGATTGTCATACTAAAGTAGACAGACAGAAAACTACTGAACAAATGAGAACCAAACTTGGGCTAACGTGCTGACGAGGTGAGAGCCTCAGGGTCTCCCCCACAACAACAGTAAGACAACCACCACCATATGTCGTGCATGTCAACTCGCCTATATGTAACTGTAACAGTTACTAGCTATTAGTAACTACGCTATAGTTCCTAGAGTTTTTTTTACCTGGAACGCTTTTCTAATTATTTTTGTTATTAACAAGCTTAAGTATACACAGTAATGTGCTGCTACCCTATTCTATATGAAAAATTACACAGTGTAGATCAAAAACTAGTTGTAAGTTCATCTAATATCCCCATCTCCCAGGATGGTGAGTTATATATGGAATCGGGGGAGAAATTACTGCCTCAATACAAAAACAAATCAACTTTGACTAAAAATCAGGAGAGACATGAAATGTGAGACTGATCTAGACTTTAAAGTTCTGAACTTTATCTGTTTTAGAAACGTGGATGGATGTGGCTTTCATTAGGTCTTCAGTGCATTCTTGTTGCTACAGGGGACGTCGAGTATTATTTAATACTTTGTGATTCAACAGTTTCCAGCTTTCATCAAATTTTTCTCTCGCTTCTCCAGGGATTTATCCCCCACCTTCCTTACTTTACACCTGTGGGGTTTAAATAACAACCATTTTGCCTGCCCACATCTGGAGGTTATAGAAATCTTTCTGAAGACTTTCCTCATTAGCTTTGCATAATCTGCATTTCATTTGCAAATGTTGAAACTCACTCCCGCGGGTAGATCATTCATATAAATTTGAGACGGCAACAGACCTAGGACATAGACTTATGAGAGACCCCTTTCTACCTCCACCTAGCCTGATCACTCCTCTCTGATTACGACTCCTTTGTTTCCTCCCCATCAGAGACTATTGCCCTCTTTAGAACTCTACAGTTATCTTAGCTTGTGTCTCATCTCTTGCCACAATCCCTTCGTGTGGAACAAAATCATAGCTTCTCAACCGTCTAGGACGAGATATGAACAACTGTTTTCCTCATGACTGATCTTGGTGACCTGTCATAGAACTCTATAAAGGTTGTCAGGAATAACTTGAGCCCACTGATAGCTTATTGCCCCTTCGTTACAAAGATTATTCCCTCCTAGTGTTCTAACATTCTCTTTTCCAAACACGTGCAAGGTATGATTGTTAATAAATAATATAATTGATTAAAATATCTTTTAGTATACGGGTTTCATTTCTTGAATAATGTTACATTTTTGCAGGTGCTCACCAGTTCTATTGTTTAGTTTTAGTTCATTTATTATGCACCCCATACCCATCTTGTGGGGGTATGGAAAGGGTTACAGAGGCCATATGGGCTCAGGTGAACCCCTCATTCATTTAGCTAAGCAAGTTACTCTTGATGAGCTGTTACAAAATTCAATATAAGGAATCAACAATGGGTTCGATCGACCTCAAGTACAGTTTCTAAATTAAGCAACTGACATATGTTGAGAGCTAGTGTCACAATTTATATATATATGGAAGTCCTATTTATCAGCCAGATTCATTTTGTCATGTTAACCCGTAGCATTTGCCTGCTCTACCTGACTACACCCGCTACTCATACAATATAACAGCAAACCCATAACTCCATATTCATGTCTGTGGGTGAGGTGTTAACTGTCTTATGAGTGATCCCGTTAGCGAGTTTCTTCTGCTCCAGAGGTCGGGGGAGAAGATCGGTCCGAGCAAAAGGATTAATGATCCCAGCTACACCACAACATATACACACATGTACGACTGGCACGCAACTGTTGTTGTTATAGATTCAGCTACTCGGAACAAGTTCCAAGTAGCACGGGCTACGGTGAGCCCGTAACTTACCTGGCACAGGAGCGGTGCTGTGTCCTTAGGGCACGCAACTGCACTCTGCACTATTCCTGGACAGCTGTTATAGAGATATTTGGTCTAGTTGCATATTAGTGGACAGTTTTACAAAATGTTTACAGCTGAACACCTAGCTTTACCTTGGCGTAACTGTACACGAAATATTTTATATTTAAAAGGAATATTTTATATTAAAAAAGTTCTGACTTTGAATACACACACAGTTTATATAAATGTGCCTATGTGGGAGGGCCGTAGCTTAGACAGCATACCCTGAGGCTGGGTTGTCAGAGTCGAGCCCAAAAGACTGCTGACGTAAGCCTTGAGTGACACTGAACAAGACTACTAAGGCGAGTCCTGATTGAAACGAAAGACTCAAAGTTTATCCTGTAGGAACCCATCCTCAGGCTATGTTTTTCCAAGCTGCAGCCGTCTTCCAGGACACGTTCTTAACTTTACTGCGCAATAAAAATAAGTTTCTTTTGTTTTCTCGACTGATATAAATAAGTTGTGTATAATTTGGCTTTGGGTAAGTTAGGTTAGTTT
Organism: Procambarus virginalis; assembly: GCA_020271785.1. Lineage (NCBI taxonomy): Eukaryota > Metazoa > Arthropoda > Malacostraca > Decapoda > Cambaridae > Procambarus > Procambarus virginalis. The sequence goes on along the minus strand of WNGS01033985.1, from coordinate 801 downwards.
TGATTCTGTTAGTAATTTTCCATGTACATTACATGGATAAAGTATTTTAAAATGGTTCGTCTCAGATACAGAAAGGTTCTAATATAAATCAGTCGAGAATCATATATTGTTTTTTCGTGTATTAACTTTAAGAAGATCTAATACAGTTGGTGGATTTAAAAACCATTTGTCCAGTGCTTCGAGGATTCGCTGCCAGAAGCGACGCGGGCGCCACAATGCGTGAAACCAGTCTCATAAAACTGGATTTCCCAGACAGTCGTTAATTGCCGAAGCCCGAAACCCGGATTTTCAAGAACGACACCTGGATTCTCAAGAACGAACAACTGCACTTCCAGCTGCACCCGTGGTGCGGTGTAAGGGAACCATCATTGTATATGATTTGAGGGAGAGAATGCTCTGTGGACAGAGCATCAATATGGCTTAAGGCTTGCTCCTTGCACTGAAATGTGTACAAGTCTCCAAACTTGATACATAATTGTAAGTGACTCCTTATCAACCTTAAATGCTTCAACTCTTTAAGACATAACTGTAACATGCTCGTGTCCGAAGCTAGACACAAATACAACAAAATTATTAAGGATGGTAACAGAGTCCATTTCATGTGGTCTCCATCTCATGTTGGCCTCCGAATGCATGATAGAGCTGATAAGTTAGCAAAGAATCTGCCTTTAAAGGAGCCGTTGAGTGTAACCTTGGATTGTCAATGAGCAATCTGAGAGCAGCAGTACACCGAGAACTTCAACAAGATCTTGTAGATCTGAGGCAAAGTGAAATTGACACCAGTTTTTTAGTTTAGTTCAT
>WNGS01033984.1:0-14309 GCA_020271785.1 Procambarus virginalis | reverse complement strand
TTTATCAAATCACCTCATTCTTTGGGGCACACGTGAGGAACACAAATGCAAACAGATTGAAAGCATTTTTGAAGTCCAGCTTTATCAGGGCTTTTTCATCCGTAATGTTGGCAATGTAGGCTCTAGCTGCATGAGCCGCTGCCTCACACCCTTGGGGAATGCCAAACCCAAGCTGTTTTGGCTTCAGCATTATATATATATATATATATATATATATATATATATATATATATATATATATATATATATATATATATATATATATATATGTTGTACCTAGTAGCCAGAACGCACTTCTCAGCCTACTAAGCATGGCTCGATTTGCCTAATAAGCAAAGTTTTCATGAATTAATTTTTTTTCGACTACCTAACCTACCTAACCTGACCTAACCTAACTTTATCGGCTACCTATTATATATATATTATATATATATATATATATATATATATATATATATATATATATATATATATATATATATAATATGTGTGTGTGTGTGTGTGTGTGTGTGACGGAAAACGTTGGTGGTCGTACAGTCTCTATAATGCCAGTCACAAAATATTAAAAAAAAAAGTTGAACTGCTAAAGGTGTATTCACAGTGAGATAAACTGTTGGATAAAGCAGAGGGAAAAATCATTTAAAAATACTTTACTTTAAAACAAAAACTGAAGTTAAACAAATTACAAAACATAAAATAATATCCAAGCTTAGCTTTAATACAAAATGCACAAAACAAACAAGATGAACAATCAAATTTACGTTATTTTTTGTCCCCTAACTCCCCTTGCCACTTCGGGGGGGTATAGGGTTTTGATATAGCTAGGGCACCGATCCCCCCAGCCATAGGGCATGGCGAGATGGCACCCCTAAGCATACCTAATACCCTAACAACACACAAACTAAAATACACAAATATGGCAGATCTCATCACACCCACAAGAGTTAAGATGATACTAATAATACATAATAATAACCTGAAAATAAAACATAATATTAATGGAAAACTCTTTGTATTGGTTTTTTTCTATATGGGACACAGCACACATAGGTAGAGGTGCACAGTATAACATTAAAAAAGAACAAACGCTGAAGGCCAAAGCAGCAAGCTGCCTAAGCGGCAGGATTGATGACTTGACATCGGCATACATGGAAAACTAGACACAGTGGAAGCTCCTAACAAAGCCCCGGAGCGGGAGGGATATCATGTATGCGCATGGGGTCCCTCCGGCCGCCGCCTTACCCACTCGCGGGCTCCGGCCAGGTCCTCCACCCTCTTGTGAGAAGCCATTGGGAGAAGTGGTACTCCGGATGACAACTCTGCTTAGATAGTTGGCTACCAGCTATCGTGGCTGCGGTTCACCTAAGCGAGACTATATTGACCCTTATGCACCCTGTGCACAGTGATCCTGGGACTATGGTGGTCTGCCCCGTGACGTGGTCTTGGACCATATTCTATATATTGAATATGTCCAGGTCAGGGCCTTCACAGAGCAGATCTCGAGGTCGCTCTTGGTGAGACCCATATCCATTAAACCACGTGCACTCTCCTTGCACCATCCTCCTCTCCAATTAAGGGTTATTGAAGAGGCGGATGCTGTATGCTTCCCGGTATACTCCCGGACCTTCTGCAGGATCTCGGGGGTGCCGTACTTGTCGCACTTGCTCTGATGTGGACGGGAGAGTGGGAAGTTATCAGCTGAGACCTGGGTGTCTAATATGAAGGCCTCGTCACCTTTGCAAGCTATGATGTCAGGCTTGCAGAAGGTCCCTCCATCTGGTATACGGACTTCGCGTTCCACCTCGAAGCCTCTTTGCCGCAGGCGGCCGGCTACGAACCGGGTGATATCGTCATGGCGTTTCACCCGAGCCCCGTGCGTCTTGTGGCATGCCTGGGATATGTGGCCCAGGGTTCCTGGTTTCCGACAGGCATCGCAGAGACCAGAAGCCTCGGGTCTACCCCTGGCTGCTCTAGACGGCGTGGCCACAGCGTTTGCCCGGATCTGGATGGCGTGAGCAAAATCTCCTCCGCTTAGCAGACGGGTACCGGATGCGACCCACTTGTGGCAGGAAGGTACCTCACAAGAGGACGCGAGGCCGGCCCCATCAACCATGCTGTACAGTTTTGCTTTCCACCTTCTCGAGCACTCGGTCGTTCTGTTGGACGGGGTTCCGGCAGCCGTGGTCGGGTCTACCCATCGCCGCATTCGCGCTTGGAACGCGGGTAGGAGAGCCGCTGCCACTACCACTGGATCCTCCGACTCTACTAGCGCCCCGAGCCGCTTGTTCTTTTGCAGCCGGATCGATGTGGCAAAGTCGGGTATTCCTAGTCCACCGTCTTTCACGTCCGCGTGGATAAAGGCATTGGGAGTATCGTGAGGCAGCCGCAGCCAGCCACGAGTGGCGTGCCGCAGCCGCCGGTCAAGCCTCGCCAACTCCGTTTTAGCCACACGTCCAAGGACAAGGCGGTGGTTCATCTTGGGGATTAGGTGGTGCTTAAGTAGGTATAGCCTCTGTTGGGGTTTGAGTGGCACCTTCGTGATGTTGGTCAGGCCGTCCTCAAACAGGGAACCGTAGGATAAGCGTCTGCCCCCGGCCCCGATAAGAATCCCTAAGTACTTATACTCGTCCGCCACGCTCATAGTACCGATTGCATCGTCCCCGACGTAGTATGCCTTCCTAGTGGGGACATGCCACGTCTTGCGGTGTGCATCGATCGCTATGCTTAGCGTACGGCATTTTGCAGCGTTTACTTTAAGACCAGCATTAAGATGCAAAATAAAATATGGTGCAGAATACTATGAGCTAGTCTGACTAAATCCGTTACCACACCGAGATGTGTCAATGGGTCTACTCAGTTGAGCACACAGGAGTAATCTGAATCTTGGAGAGCTTGGTAACCCTATTTTACAGAATATCGGCCGGCCAGAGGCCGCTGGTGACTTCTTTAACTATGAATCGGCTCACTTCAACTGCTTGTTTGGGAGGGCGTGGCATCGTAGCGACCCAGGTGCGAAGTGGGGTGATGGGCCGTGGTGAAGGTAGACTGGTGGTGTTGTCTAGACGTCTGGAAGTAGTTGTTGTTGTTGTTCTTGGCTGCAGTTCTTGATTACATAGACGTGAATGAGTAGAATAAGTGATAATGGAGTAGGCCGAATCTCTTCCTGGAGATTTTACCGTGACAGCTCTCCCCCGAAGCCTGCTCCTATTGCCTATTCGACTGCAGGGGAGTGTTGAATAATAGGAGTGGATGAGTCCACTCCATGGACTCTTGAAAGTGCGTCGGCGACGACGTTGTTGGAGTCTTTGATGAAGTTGATGGTGATGTTGAAGTTCTGCAGGTACAGGGCCCAGTGAAGCAGATGTTGGTTGGTGAACTGAGTCTGCTGCAGAAGCTGGAGAAGATGGTGCTTGAAGATGTTGAAGTAGCACTGCAGGACTCTGTGGAGTATGAATCTGCTGTAGAATCGAGCCTGCTAAATGCATCGACGAGAATGGTGTTCCAAGGAGAGGGTGAGATTGTTCCTCTGATGCAAAGCCCAGCATAACAAGGGCTGATTGGAGAACTGGGCTAGCAGTAGGAACCGAAGGAGATTGTGATACATGATGTTCACATGGTGATGCAGGATTCAGCGAAGTTTGGAGAACTGATCCTGATGGAGGGACCAAAGAATGTTGAAGTCCGAGAAGAGATGGAAGTTGTAACCTTTGATGATACGTTGTGTTACACGTCGGGCAGGATGTCGAGTGGCTCCTCTCTGATGACTGTAGCTATAGTTCATGATCCCATCTCGCGGAGGTGTGATGATGATCCTATCACCAGGGTGGAAGACTGAAGGTTTTCTAATACCTGGCAGGGCGAGAATGATGTTAGTACTAGACAAGGATTTATGCCTTTCAAATGCAATGGAAGGCAAGTTTGTCTCACAATATTTTAGCTGAGGGCTGATAAAGTTGTCTGGAGGAGCACGTTTATTTGTATTTGGTTCGTAGACAGAAGGATCTTTCCTGGTGTTGGAACAGATCGAGAATTTACAACCATTGTCGTCAGACCAAATACATCGAGAAGGATTAGACAATACCTTGGTAATGTTGGTTGTCTTACTCAGGTCGTTGGAGATGGTATCACACTTGTTCCGACTTTGCTGGCGGTGTCCATACTGCGGGCACTGCTTCCCGAGGTGTTTCACAATGTTAGCAGCTGTACTGTTCTGGACGGAAACTGCTGTAGAATACCTGATGGTAGAACAAGGGATAGTGTTAAAAGGAATATTACCCGAGTTTGTTTGGGACAGAGGCTCGCCATAGTTGATGGTACGGCTGAACAGCTCAGAAGACACTGGTACCTGCATCATTGGTACCTTTAATAGAGGAGCATTTGGCTTATCTGTCATCTGAGACATGTGATAATTTTTTACGAAGGTTCTAACAGCTCGAGTCATACCTGGCCAGTAGTCGTCCGTTTCAGGACCTTGTAGGTCCTGTAGAAGCCGTAGTGAGCGAGATCCCCGGACCAGACGCAAGATATCTGATCGTAGGCTGTAGGGAACTACCCTGTAGGTTTGATGTTGGCCCGATCGTCGTTCACCTTCAATTTCCTGGTTCTATAATGCCGGTACAACACTTTATTTTCTACAAAGAAACCAGGGATAGCGTTAGGTTGGTATCAACCTGTAAGAATAAAGATGTTAAGGAGGGATCCTCTCTCTGCAACTTACGGAACTCCAGCACTGTGAGATTGGGTGGGAGGCTCGGAGGATCTTGAGGAACAGCTGCAGCAGCTGGTTTCGGGCGAGCAGCTGTGGCCCGCTTTGTCACTATAACAGGAGGGAAGACGTTGTCAGAATCTTTTGATGGGACGTCTTTAACCAACTGCAAAACAGGATTTTCCACTGCCGAGTCACATACATCAGGACCTTCCTTTATTACATTCGTCTGTTATTGATCTTCTGCCAAGTCGTTACCCAGATGAAGTTGAACTCCTGACATGGGAAAAGGCTTTTCCCAGATGGTGACTTGGACTTCACCTTGCATAAACGGACACTCCAGGCGGACTCTGGCAAGTGGATATGGTGTAGTAGCAGTTAGGTCCATGAGACTGGCAGAGACTGTTCCGGAGTACAAGGGTCTATTGAAGAGAGAGAGATCAGTGGAAGAAACAAAAATATTCATTACAGGCTTATGAATTACAGACTCTTATGAATTTTAGGAGGAGGTGATTTGGGCTTATTTTCACTGCTGACCTTACAGTGAGGATTGGTACACTTTTCTATGGTATGCCCATAGTCTTTGCAATACAACGAGGAGTTCACATTACTGGTACTCACTTTTTCAGGAGTAAACCAGCAGGTGTTACTAGATGGCGGGTCGGCTGGTACTCTATGAAAAAGACTGTAGGAGTCAGCCAATTGAGCACACCTAGTAAGATCGTCTTCTTCCTTGTCGGCTAGGTAGAGACATATGGAATTAGGTACACACCTAAGGAATTCTTCCACCAGGATGAAGTTGATGAGATCTGTAAAGGTGGAGACTTGTGCGGCTTCCAGCCACTTCATAAAATATCTCTTCTTGTTATTTGCAAACTCTTGATAAGTGGTAGCACTTGCTTTAAGGTAATCCCTGAACTTACGTTTGTAGGTCTCGGTGGAGGGGAGGTAGGCATCGAGCACCGCTTGCTTCAGTACCTGGTAGTCTGTTTCAGAAGCTATAGTACTGAGTCACTGCAGTTCTTCCTGTTAAATGTGACCTGAGAAGCACAGACCACTGATCCTGAGGCCAGCTGAGTTGGGTAGCCAGAGCCTCAAATGAAGTGAAAAAGACATCTACTTCTGCCTCAACAAAAGAGGGCATTAACTTAATTGCATGTGAAAGGTTAAAACGTACCGGAAGGTTAGCTTCAGCTTGTTGGCGCCGAGTGTGGTGTGCAGTTTCTAAGTCAAGTTCTTTCTTACGGTGGTCTAGAGCACTGGCGGCTTGCTTCTTATTGTGTGTATCTCCAGCTCGCGTTCTTTTAATTAAGCTGTTCCCTCTCACACTCACGTTGTAGGGAGCTAGTTCTCTCACGCTCACGTTGTAGAGCAGCTAGTTCTCTCACACTCACGTTGTAGGGCAGCTAGTTCTCTCACGCTCACGTTGTAGGGCAGCTAGTTCTCTCACACTCACGTTGTAGGGAGCTAGTTCTCTCACGCTCACGTTGTAGGGAGCTAGTTCTCTCACGCTCACGTTGTAGGGCAGCTAGTTCTCTCACGCTCACGTTGTAGGGCAGCTAGTTCTCTCACACTCACGTTGTAGGGCAGCTAGTTCTCTCACGCTCACGTTGTAGGGCAGCTAGTTCTCTCACACTCACGTTGTAGGGCAGCTAGTTCTCTCACACTCACGTTGTAGGGCAGCTAGTTCTCTCACACTCACGTTGTAGGGCAGCTAGTTCTCTCACGCTCACGTTGTAGGGCAGCTAGTTCTCTCACGCTCACGTTGTAGGGCAGCTAGTTCTCTCACGCTCACGTTGTAGGGCAGCTAGTTCTCTCACGCTCACGTTGTAGGGCAGCTAGTTCTCTCACACTCACGTTGTAGGGCAGCTAGTTCTCTCACACTCACGTTGTAGGGCAGCTAGTTCTCTCACACTCACGTTGTAGGGCAGCTAGTTCTCTCACACTCACGTTGTAGGGCAGCTAGTTCTCTCTCAAGTTCAGCTTGTTTTTCAGCGAGCTAAAGTTGAAGTTCGGCTTCCCATTCCTTCCTTTGGAGAGCTTCCTTCTCAAAGGCAGCTTCACGTTCCTTCCTTTGGAGAGCTTCGTTCTCAAAAGCAGCTGTTCTTTCAGACGTTCACGTTCGGCATTAGCAAATTCTAGCTTCAATTTCATGGCTGCCAAGGCGTTCTTGTCTGTAATTAAGTAATGTTCATGAGATTCAATAGTAATAGCATCATTGTCTAATAAGTGATCCAAGATGAGGTTGTGCAAATCAGTTTTAGTGGCTCCATGTGGGGCTGTAAGGTGGTACTCATTTACTAGTGTCAGCATCTCCGCCTTAGTGGCATGATTCTTAGTGGCACCAATCACGAGTATGACTGTGGCCACAAGACACCACGTAATCCAAAGTCATCCAACATTCATAAAATGCTACATGCCCACTTCATCGTTTGGATTCTGTCTAAATGTGTAAAGATGAAACATGGTGAATGATAGCAAATATATGCAAGAGAATACCCAGGTGGATGTACCAAAATATGAAATGTCAGCGTGACAGGATGACGTGGCAACGGTAAACTATCCTGTTTTAAACTTAATAATCGAGGTTACAATCAAGATCAAAAATTGAAACTAAGCGTTTCAAGAAAGTAGGGAATCTTGTACCCGGTACTCTATATGACGAGGATAAGGGCAAGAAGGATCCTACTTTAATGTTGAGACAATTGTCTCGAAGGTAGTCCAAAAAAGTAGATTTCTTGCCTTGTCTCTAATGACGAGAGCAAAGGTAAGAGGTTTCCTACTAAAACTAGATAGTACTTACAGAATTAAAAATTTTGTGCTCTGGAAAAGAATGTTAACTCCCTACCTATGTAAGTACCATATCTCTGACTGACGCGTAAGGGTGCGAAATGTCAATTAATGACGAGAACTGCTTGTAGGGGTCCCAACCTTACAGCATAGTCCGTGCGAGAGGAACTTTGGCCCTCTATATCCTCCTACGTTCGGGTTGTAAAGATGTGGGTGTACTTGACCCGAAGACAGAACAAGATGAACAATCAAATTTACGTTACATTAAGATGCAAAATAAAATATGGTGCAGAATACTATGAGCTAGTCTGACTAAATCCATTACCACACCTAGATGTGTCAATGGTTCTACTCAGTTGAGCACACAGGAGTAATCTGAATCTTGGAGAGCTTGGTAACCCTATTTGTACAGAATATTTTCTGGCCAGAGGGCGCTGGTGACTTCTTTAACTATCAACGGCTCACTTCAACTGCTTGTTTGGGAGGGCGTGGCCTCCCAGCGACCCAGGTGCGAGGTGGAGTGACGGGCCGTGGTGAAGGTAGACTGGTGGTGTTGTCTAGACGTCTGGAAGTAGTTGTTGTTGTTGTTCTTGGCTGCAGTTCTTGATTACATAGACGCGAATGAGTAGAATAGGTGATTAATGGAGTAGGCCGAATCTCTTCCTAGAGATTTTACCGTGACAAAATAAATAAATAAATATATATGTATAAACAGTATATATATATATATATATATATATATATATATATATATATCGTACCTAATAGCCAGAAGGCACTTCTCGGCCTACTATGCAAGACCCGATTTGCCTAATAGGCCGAGTGATTTTCTTTATTTTCAATAAATTGTTTCCGTTTAGTATATTAGAATTATTGTTATTTTATTATAATTAGACCATAATTTATTGACTTGTGTTATTTAGGTTAGGTAGGTTTATTCTTTGCCTTGTGTGGGGGTTGAATATTATACACCGTAGTCGCTTGTAGGTTTATTGACTGAGACAAACAGATATATATCTGGCCAGCCGAGGTCCTCACTACTGTGGGTCTGTGGAGATGACTGACTACCGCAAGCATGGCTGGTGGCTGAGAATCTGGCATGACGTCAGAGGCCTACTCGGCTGTGATTGGTTATGTTCCAACTGGCGCGGAATTTGAATATAACACCGCTCGGACACGCTACCAAGTCGACGTCCCTTGTCGACAAGCTCTGGCTAGCTATAAAGTTACAATGATACTGAAAGGACCTCGGTGGCATTCAATAATGGCTTACATGTGAAAATTGCATAATAAACATTGAAAATAGATCAGGTGTGCGTAATACTAGCATCTTGGCATATGCACCAAAAAAAAAATTTTGAACATAATAGCTGAAAATCATGGTAACAATGCTTTGATTCAACCTTAGTATGAAGAACATGTGTATGTCTACTTGTCAGAATGAACAATACAACTCAAGGTATTGCCTAAACAAAATTATTAACATGTGTCAATGGCATGTGCTTGAAACAATACAAAATGAAACAATTATTACATTAATGAACAAAATTCTGACCTAACAACCACAAATGAATTTTAAGATTAGATAATGATTGTTTTTTTTTTCTTTTTTTTTTTTTCATTTTCAATGTACAATATATATTTACAAGACCAATGTACAATATATTTAATTTGCAATATATTTACAAGTATATACAAGACCTGGAACAAGAAGACTAACATCTGCGTGATAGCAGTCAGGATTCACTGGCCTCAATGTGGTTGCTAGAACATTAATGAAATCTTTATGACAAGCACTGTAAAAAAATTACAAATGGCAGTAGACTTAACAATGGCATTTAATTTGTAACAAAATAAAATTGAGAAAACATGATCATACAATATATATATATTGGTAATAATAAGACACATGTGGTGGAAATACTGCAAATGAATTTTCAAAACAAAACAGAATAACTGCAGAGTGCACTTAATTGTAAATTCTGCGGATATCTACACCTAGCTCATCCAGAGCACTATACAACTCTGGCTCTGACTGAGGATCAGGAACAGATGAAACTGCATGTGACAAACTATCATCTTGAGGGATAACCTCGTTATCATCTAGCCAATGGACATGTGGTGAGTGCACGGTTGAAACGAGAGGTCTAGATCTAAGATTATAAGTGCTAGTATGGGGTTGCTGAACATCAAGTGGTCTGTCAACCACAGAAGGTGGTGTCCCGATAGGAGGATCTGTCTGGGTAAGTTCATTGTCATCTTCCTCATCAGTCTCGTCAACAGTCATTTTAGCTAACTTCATATGGTCTAAATGCTCATTTATATACTCCCCTGTAACTAAATTTTTCAATCTATACTTGTTACCTTTGATAAGCTCGATTACCTTATATGGACCCAAAAATTTCTTAGTTAACTTATACATAGGACCAGACCTGTGTTGGTTAAGTATCATTACTACAGATCCAATAGTTATTTTACTGGGTTTAGCTCGTTCATTCCTTGCTCGAGTGAACTCGGCTGTAGCTTTGGACAATTGTTCTCGTATTTTCTTGAATACTAGTTGCATTTGTCTACGCTTTACTTGAACAAAATCATCTACGTTATATAAGGGAGTAGGAGGTACGTTAATCAATTCATTAGGGAGGATCTTATCTGTACCATAAAGAATAGCGTGAGGTGTGTCTCCTGTAGAAACATTAATTGAAGAATTTATAGCACACTGAATTAAGGGTATAAAATCATCCCAATTGTTGTTATCAAAATTCAAAGTGACTCTCAAGGCATCTAACACTTTTCTGTTAGTACGTTCGGCAAGTCCGTTGCTAGCTGGATGATAAGGCATGATGCTACATTTTTTAATGTTATATAAATCACACAAGCTAGTTAAAATACTATTACTGAATTCTGGACCATTATCTGAAAGGATTACTTTAGGCATACTATATCTACAAATTATGTGGTCATGGAATGCACTGGCTATAGTTTCTGCTGTTTTGTTCGGGATAGGAACTAGTTCGCAAAATCGTGAAAAATTATCGACCATTACAAGCAAATGTTTGTTCCCTTTCTCTGTTTCCGCAAAATTTGTCAATAATCCATCGATACTCGTTCCCAAGGAGCTTTAGTTGTTGGGTACATCTGAATTGGATTAGGTCCTGAAACATGTCCCTTGTGCTGTAGGCAAGTTAAACATCTGTCAACATAATGAGTAATGTCCTTAGCCATTTTTGGCCAAAAATACTTTAATCGACCTTGTTGGAGTGTACGATCCTTTCCTGGATGTGCACTTGCAGGAGCATCATGGATAATTTTTAACACAGTTGGTACCAAGACAGCTGGAACAACTAACTGACAACATTTCCTCGGGGCTGTCCCTAGCTTTACTACTCTGCACAGTAAATTGTCTAACATAACTAGTTCTTTCAATGGTACTGGCGGTTTATGAATCGGGCGAGTGTCTTGCTTAGTCAAAAATTTAATGACGGGTGCCCATATGGGGTCTTGTCGCTGTTCCGTTTCTACTACTGTAGCATCTAATGCTGGGTAATTTAACTGAATCGCAGCTACGTGTCGAGAAAACGCATCGGCTACAACATTTTGCTTTCCTGGAATATATCCAAATGTGGGATTGAATTCTTGAATTGTGAGCAAATATCTAGCAAACTTTCCAACTGGATTCTTATTTTTGAACAAGGGAATTAATGGTTGGTGATCTGTAAGAACATGAACTGGGTAATTGTAAATTGTATCTCTGAAATGTTTAAGTGCCCAGACAACTGCTAAGGCTTCTCGTTCTGTTGCGCTATAATTTTTCTCTTCTTTAGATAATGTACGGCTAGCATAAGCTATTGCGTGATCTCTGTGACCTTCTGTTTGAAGTAATGCAGCACCTAAACCTATGTCACTAGCATCTGTAACCAACGTAAAAGGTTTAGAAAAATCTGGGTACCTAAGGACAGGTGACGAAATCAAGGCTGCTTTGAGTTTTTTGAATGACTGATCCTGGGCCTCTCCCCAAACAAAGGGTTCATCTTTTCTTTGCAACTTGTAAAGTGGAGCGGCTATAATAGAGAATCCAGCAATAAATGAACGATAAAATCCTACAAGACCTGTGAACTGTCTTACGGCTTCTGCGGTACGAGGCGTTGGAAAATCACGGGCAGCAATAATTTTTGATTCATTCAATGTAATACCTGAAGGTGTAACTGTATGACCTAGGAAATTAATCTTCTCTTTTAAAAATGAACATTTTGCAAGCTTTATTTTTAAATTAGCTTCAGCGAGCTTTGCAAGTACTTTTTCAAGGTTCTGGAAATGAGTCTGAACATCTTGCGACATGATTATGAGATCATCAAGGTAAACTAGAAGTGTACTTCCTATCAATCGACGAAATAGATTTGTCATGAGCCGTGAAAAAGTTATTGGACTACTCCGCAAACCAAATGGCATTCTTTTGAAATGAAAATGACCATTGGGAGTACTAAAGGCTGTCAATTGTTTACTTTCTTCATCAAGGGGGATTTGCCAGAATCCCTGCAACAAATCTAACGTTGAGAATACTTTATTTCGACCAATACTTTGCAACAAATCATTTAGAACTGGAAGTGGGAAACGATCAGGTATTGTTACTCTGTTAAGCTTTCGATAATCGATTACAGGTCTCCAAGTCCCATCTCGCTTTGGTACAAGAATCAATGGAGCGTTCCATGGTGAATTACTCGATTCGATTACATCACTCTGTAGCATTTCCTCTATAAGTCTATCGGCTTCTGCTCTCTGAGAATGGGGAAGACGGTAAGCTGGTACATAAATAGGAGTAGTTCCTTGTTCAAGTGGAATTTTATGAGTAATGAGACCTAACTTTTCTCCTGGTAGGCGACAACGGCTCTATTTCTGTTCAAAATTTCCAAAAGCTGAGCCACAGAGTCAGGAAAATCAGTAGGACTGAGGTGTTGCGCTTGCACCTCTGGCTGAGATCCTTGTTCTCCTGGCGTGAGAGTACAAACAGTATGATCCATGGAGACATCATCCACAACTCGCACCGGTAACGAGTAATGGGCAAAATCTACAACATGGGTACCAGACTGGAGATGGATGTCGGCATTACTAGTGTTTGCAATAAATAATGTAACAGTACCGTCCTGCACTGTGTGCCAGGAGGGTTCAACAAATGTACCATTCACTTTACACGTTTCACTTTCCGCAATCACATCCGACAACTCAGGCACTCCCTGAACCTTAACTCTTATTCTGGTGAGAGAATGAGAGTGCAGCACAGTGTCAGTAGCCGTGGAACCACTGACTTCAGAGATGGAAGCTGCCAGGCGAGCAAGACAACGAGAATCCGTTAGGGCGTCCCCTTCCAGAAGATCCCGATACTCACTCTCCTTAACAACTGCACCACTACGATGCTTCAATCGAGTGCCTATTTTCTCGGGTATGCTAACACGACAATGATCTGACAAACCTACGCTAGCAAGGCGGGTGTCAACGAAATTAACATAGTCCGAATGAAGATTGAACTCATGGCCCTGTCGATACATGCTACACAAGGGTATGATATGGTCTTTGATACTTATGTTCCAACGATGGGGAAACAATGCAATATTTTCATCAATCATGGTGTACAGACCTAAGAGAATGTCTCCAGGAAAATGAATAATGTCAACAACTAAACATGTTATAGACAATGTGACATCATTGAACTTGAGTGGGAGGTCAATTTCACCCTGAACTTTTACTTTATTTCCTGAAATACCACTTAGAAAAGGTATGTGTGACTGTTTTAAAGTAGTTGGGTGCTTACTTTCAATGTCTCTAAGAGCTGAAGGCTTGACAATATTAATTTTTGCACCTGAATCAAGAAAAACTTTTAAAACTCTACCATGTACAATGGCTGATACAAGGGGACCATCACTTGAGACTGGACAAGTTACTACTTTTGACTTATGTTGTCTGGGATATCTGCGTCTTGTCTGGGTTAAATGTACTGTGGTTCCGTCAACATCTACAACTGGTCTAGAGTCAGTGTCCTCCTCTGTCAAGTGTCCAAATCTGTTTTGGGTAGCTACTGAATACACAGGGAGGGCACTAGGATTGGCTAGCTTGAATTGGTTAGCGGATGGCCTTGGGGGTTTCCCGACGACATGGAGTGAACATTCTGAACTCCAGCATTCTGCGACTGAGTATTATAATTTGAAGTTGCATTATAGTTGGGCTGGGAGTTGTAATTACGAGGGTTCTGATAATGTCTTGGACGCTGTGAGCCTCGCCAAGACTGACCATGGGAGTTACGAGGTGGAGATGCCCTTTGCCTAGCTCTACAATCTGCAGTGTGGTGACCAACTTGTTTATGGTACTTGCAATATGGTAGCCTAGAATGATTAGATTGACGAGGGGACCGAGAGAATTGTCTAGGAGGTGATGATCTAGGGCGGACCAACAGTCCCTTGCGATGTGGTTACTTTTACCACAATGCCAACATGAGGAAGCGGATGGTTGTGGACTATGGCGTTTCGGCAATTTATGAGGCGGCGAATTTGAATTTGACTGGGGGCTACGAGCATGGGTGCGGTTCTGCGACCAAGAGTTTTGAGAATTTGTGGAAGGCTGCTGAGAGCTTGTTACTACATTTACAGTATCAGAGGGTGGCAACAGTTGAGCACTTCGGGGACAGCGATGTCCTATCAGGTTCGGTCATATATCTACGTTAGGCCAAATTTAACCAAATTAACTTATACATAATGATATGGATATATTTATCATTTCCATAAGAAAAAAATTAAGAAAATTATGTAAGTTCAGGAAAACTTAC
>WNGS01033934.1:0-10959 GCA_020271785.1 Procambarus virginalis | reverse complement strand
GTGTTCCAGTGTCTTTTTTTTTCTCTGTTCCACCCAATACAAATTGCCATTATCAGTCTTACTCATACTGCTTATACCTATATTTTACTTCTCTACTAAAAAAAATACTGTTAATTCATAAATTTACCTTATGTTGAAGTTATGTCCACTCTTGAGTTTTTTCCCTCTCCATGAAGCTTGTGTAATGCTCTTACAGTAAATACGTTACTTGCAGTGGCATTTATGCTTCGTTAGCCACTGTGTTGATTAAATATGCTAGTTCTTGCTGTATGTTGACCCGTACTACAATACACGTTTATGAAAACTCTGTACACAAAAACTTACATGCAACTTTAATCTTTAAACACTGAGTACATCACCTTAAATGTTAACACTTGTTCTAACTGTTCATGCTTTGCACCACGATTTGTTTTTCAGATGTTTGCATCATGCTCTTTGCTGGGTAGATCGCTTGCTGCTGCTGTGAGTTCAGCCTGCTTCTGAGCTGGTGCTGGATGCTGTTGTACCAGTGCTGGGGTACTGCTGTGCTCATGCTGGGTACGCCTGCTTCTTTTGTTGGTTATTTTTGTTTTTTTTTTTGGTTTACTGGCTGTTCTCTATGCTGGGTTTTTACGGCTTGTTCTACGTTGCTGTGCTTTTTGGTTTTCGGCTCGTTTCTCCGTGCTTGCGTATCGGCTGTTACTTCTTCGTGGGTACCGGCTGTTTATAGTTTCCTTTTTGGCTATCAGTTATCTGTTTTACCATCCTGCCTGGGTCACATGGCTTCTGTTCTCGTGCTGGAGTCTGGCATTGCTTCCTTCTGTGTTGTGTTGCTACGGGCTGTTCTCGTGCTGGTTTGACTTTTCTGCTACAAGTTCTTGCAAACTATTGCTCGTTTTTTGGCCTTAACTATTAGGGCCTACTTTTACGTAAGCCCCTGAAAGGACCTATTTTGTTTTATAAGCCAAGCGATGTACGTAAAAAACTCGGTCTATTATTTCCACAATTATTCTTCCATCGGCAGTATAACTTGCTCCGTACAATTTACATCAATCGCAGATCAAAGCTTTGGAAGGGCACTGGGTTGTCCAATTACTGTATGAATGCAGACTAGGTCTATACATACACCCTACAGTTGACTGGTGTTTAAGCCTGATCCCGTAACATAAATTTCTCTTAATTATTCAATTTACATTCAATTAATATTATTTGTTGCCTGTTATTGTATTCTAGTTTTAGCCAATTTCATCTATACGATAATACTTAGCTCAGCTACTACAAAACTACTTATTTTGCAACTGATTTATTTATTTCATTTATTTCTTAGCCATAGGGTCTACTGACCTGTGGCGTCCGAAACTCGATACACACCACCACTGCCTGGGTTGTGTTCGATTTCCATTTCTAGTATTAACATATATTTCTCTCAAATCTTCAATTTACATCAAATTATCTATGTTTGGGTTTACATATTTAGTTTTCAGTCAACATTTATTTGGCGGTAATAAGAGCTATAACAAAATCTCTTACTTTGGAACTGACTTTACTTTCAACTGTTATTCTTTCCGAAGCCGTCAGCATCGTTGCCTTGAACTGTGGGGACCAAATATCGACCACAATCACAACAAGCATTTTCGTTGTTATGGCTTCCAGGGCTCTTAGACCCGTTCTTACTGTCTGTCTGCGGAGTTGTGCTTGCCAATCATGAGACCAATTTCTCACTAATAGGTATGATTTATCTACCTTATCTACCAGTATCTTTGGTCGTATTTTAGTTTGGTTTACTTAGGCCTTAATAATTAGAGTATTAACAATCGCCGTTTAGAAACTGATTTCTTCATGTGTTAAACGTTTCCATAAGGCATCATGAGGTCTTTCCTGAACTTATGACATCCACCGACGAATTGTGATTGTGATACCTCACTGTTAAAGGGACGTTTACTGTACAGTATCTCCCTCCCTCCCCTCTGTCACACACACCCTCACTTCCGTCCTTGTTTCATCACAGAAATGTATAAGAAGATTTCAACATACTGTACTTGAGTCTGCTATTCATGCTTCTACGCCTTTAAATTAATTTTTACAAGATACAGTGTGCCACAAATCGGTCGAACTGAAATTCTTGCAACCTCAGTCGTTCACTTCCTGTGGGACCACTCTGGTCCTGGCTGTTTGGTGTAATATGCTTGCTTCACTTTCTTGTGGGACCATCTGGCCTGGTGTTTGGTTCATATGCCTTCCACTTGTGTGTGGTACCACTTGTGTGATCCCACACTTCGTCCTTATGAGGAATCTTACTTAATTGTAATTCTGTGATCTTTAGAATGAGTACTAGTTTCCATCCACTCTGTGATACTCGTCCCAACATCCGTAAGGCTTGTGGACCACTCTGTGGTTCCACTTGTGTGGTCCTTTGTTGTGCATCCATTTGTGTGATTCTATACTTTGTCATATGAAGGATGATTATTAATGTAATCTGCTGTATGGGATGGTAAACGTTTTCTCCCTGTGAACTTGTATCCACTACATCGTAAGTTGTGGACCACTTGTGGACCATCTTGTGTGGTCCACTGTGTGGTCCCACTTGTGTGATTCGACCCTTGTCATATGAACGGAATTAATAATTGTAATCTTTGATAGAATGTGAACCTTTATCTCCACCAGTCTGGAACCTCTTGTCTCGACGTCGTAAGCTAAATCCGATACATTCCCCGCACTTCGGCTGAACTCATTTTGTTCGTCGAACGCGGTGTAGTAAATACGGCCTGACAAATGTGTGCGAACTTAGCCGGACGACTTCGTTGAATCGGGTGTACTGTTGAATTCAGGTTGTACTTGTATATACACTTAGGTAATTACATCACGCGTACACATTGCACAAGCATCACACTTCAGGCCTTAGGAAGCAATGTGTGCGGTTTATCTTGAGCGTTTATCGCTGCTTAGATGATTTCGGCGCTTTTTAGTGTCCCTCAGTCGGCCTGGTCCTCGACCAGGATCCACCCCCAGGGAGCAGCCCGTACAGCGTGCTAATCCCAGGTACCTAAGTTACTTCTAGGAACAGGGGCATAGGATGAAAGAAAACTTCGCCATTGTTTCTCTACCGGGACCGGGAGGTCGACCCGGGACCACAGGATCACAAGTTCCAGCGTGCTGGTCTGCTCGGGCCTCACCCGGCTCCCGAGTGAGCCCCTGACCATGGAGCTGTTCCTCCCTACACAGCATCAAGTTGCCTGATATTTGATAAGTAGCCCAATAGGATCAGGAACCTGTCACCACCTGTTGTCAATCACGGTTTGAGCGGCGGGACCATAAGAGCTAGAGCTCAACCCCCTGCAAGCAAAACGAGGCGAGTTAACCACTACCATTGTAAAAGAAGAGTACAAGCCGTCCGACCAGTGGGCAGAGAGCACCCACGCCGGCCAGCAAAGAAGGCACACAAACTGCATCAAAAGGCCCACCTCGACAGCAAAACCTCAAAGTCCCAGCACAACCCACAACTGTGCCTAAGACCCAAAAAGACGCATGTCTGCAAGCCAGGAAGACCCCGGAACCTCCAGAAGGCAGAACTCGAGTCTGTCACATGATGGATAACAAAGCCCCCTGAACCCACAACAAGTGGGCCCCAAGTAAGAAAAACCTCTGGAATCAGAACCAAAGACCCAAAGGAATCCCAGCAATCGAACCAGGGGAGGCCAACTACCACTCATTTGTCAGCCTTGGAGAACACCACAGAATTGGCCAAAGCGCCTCCCCCAGACAGAACCCCCTGGGAAACAGGTCATAACAGACTGAAAACCGAGAGACAAGGTGTGGGAGCAGCATATGTGAGCAGGGACACTGAGTCCAAACCCAAAGGCCCAGACCCAAACAGACAAAATAAGGGAAACCCTGGTGTAAACCCATCAAACACCCAACGTACCCAGAGGAACAGGAACGGCAGAAAACACCAGAAAAGCAAAGAAATCGACAAAGGAGAATAAAACACCATGAAAAAAGGGTAAAACTCACCCAAAGTCGCTCGCACATCCCAGGCGCAGGGTAACAACAGCAACGCCGACCCTGTGTGGCCCACGCGGGAAAGGCAGCACGACGAACAATGGCCGCCACGGTTCAGGGGCTGTATGCCCTGACGCTCAGACTACACAAAACACGCCCAGCAAAAGTGGGAAGCAGGCAGACTGGATGGGCCTAAAACTCTGCTCCATAAAGCCAGAAAACCCCGGCAGGTGGCAAACCGCCCCATGAACTGCTAGCCCAGCGCATTCCCCCACCAGTCCCGGGGCCGGTTTGCCGCTGCCGGGGGTTTTCTGCTTTTGGGTGACGTTTTTCGCCCATCCAGTCTTCTTACTTCCCACTTTGCTGGCGTGTTTTGTGTATATTGGCGTCAGGCACAGCCCCAGCTGGCGGCCATTTTCGTCTACCTGTTTCCCGGCGTGGCCACCAAGGCGGCGTTGCGGTTTGTTTACCTGCGCCTGGGTGTGCGATCGGTCCCTAGTTTTTGCCTGTGGCTTTGGGCCCTGAGCATTTTCACCATTTTTTCATGGGCGCCTATTAAGGGTTTATTCTCCTGTTGTCGTTTCTTTGCTTTTCTGGTGTGTTCTGCCGTTCCTGTTCCTCTGGGTACGTGGGTGTTGATTTTACACCGGGTTTCCCTTTTTGTCTGTTTTGGGTCTGGGCCCTTGGGTTTGGCCTCAGTGTCCCTGGCTGTTATGCTTGCTCCCACACCTTGTCTCTCGGTTTCAGTCTGTTATGACCATTTCCCAGGGGGTTCTGTCTGGGGGCTGAGCTTTGCCTTCTGTGGTGTTCTCCGCTGGCAAATGTGGTGGTTTGGCCTCCCCCTGGTTCGATTCTGGGTTCCTTTGGGTTCTTTGGTTTCGTTCCAGAGGTTTTTTCTTCTTGGGCCCCCTTTTGTGGGTTCAGGGGGCTTTGTTTCCTCATGTGACCCGGTTCTGCCTTCTGGGGTTCCGGGGTCTTCCTGGCTTGCAGACTGCTCTTTTTGGGTCTTGGCACATGTTGTGGTTGTGCTGGGACTTTGAGGTTTTGCTGTCGAGGTGGGCCTTTTGATGCAGTTTAGTGGGTTCTTTGCCTGGCCGGCGTGGTGCTCTCTGCCCACTGGTCGGCGACTTGTACTCTTCTTTTACAATGTATGTACTCGCCTCGTTGTGCTTGCGGGGGTTGAGCTCTAGCTCTTTGGTCCCGCCTCTCAACCGTGATTCAACAGGTGTACAGGTTCCTGATCCTATTGGGCTCTTATCATATCAACACTTGAATCTGTGTAGGGAGTCAGCGTCCACTGGTCGAGGGCTCCTCGGGAGCCGGTTGGCCGAGCAGACAGCACGCTGGACTTGTGATCCTGTGGTCCCGGGTTCGATCCCGGGCACCGGCGAGAAACAATGGGCAGAGTTTCTTTCATCCTATGCCCCTGTTACCTAGCAGTAAATAGGTACCTGGGTGTTAGTCAGCTGTCACGGGCTGCTTCCTGGGGGTGGAGGCCTGGTCGAGGACCAGGCCGCAGGGACACTAAAAAGCCCCGAAATCATCTCAAGATAACCTCAAGATAACCGCCACATTGCTTCCTAATGCCTGTGTGTATGCTTGTGCATGTGTACGCTGTGTAATTACCTAAGTGTAATTACAGTACAACCTCGATTCAACGTACCCCGATTCAACGAATCTCCGGCTAGTTCGCACACTTTTCAGGCCGGATTTACTCACCCGGTTCGACGAACAATGGTTCGCCGAAGCGGGGGATGTTCGGATTTGCTTACGACGTCGAGACAGAGTTCACAGACTGGTGGAAAAGTTTCACATTCTATCACAGATTACAATTATTAATTCCTTCATATGACAAGTTCGATCACACAAGTGGACCACACAAGTGGACCGCACATGTGGTCCACAAGTGGTCCACAAGCTTACGATGTTGGTACAGAGTTCACAGTGGTAGAAAACTTTACCATCCCATCACAGATTACATTTAATAATTCCTTCATATGACAAGTTAGATCACACAAATGGATCACACAAATGGACCACACAAGTGGACCACAAGTGGTCCACAAGCTTACGATGTTGGGACAGAGTTCACAGAGTGGTGGAAACTGTCTCATTCTATCACAGATTACAATTAATAATTCCTTCATAAGACAAGTTGGATCACACAAGTGGACCACACAACAAGTGAATCATATGAACCAAACACCAGCCAGAATGGTCCACAAGAAGTGACGCATATTAACCAAACACCAGCCAGAGTGGTCCACAGAAGTGAACGACTGAGTTTCAATGATTTTCGTTCACCGATTTGTGGCACACGTATCTTTGTAAATTAATTTAAAGGCTGAAGCATGAATAGCTAGCTAATATGTTGAAATCTTCTTATACATTTTCTGTGATGAAACAAGACGAGTGAGGGTGGACAGATAAGGGAATACTGTACAGTAAACTTCCCTTTACAGTGAGGTTTCACTCACTTTCGTCTGTGTTGTCATAGTTCAGTGACCCATGGCTTTGAACGTTTCACATTAATAAATCATTTCTAAAACTGGCGTTTTAATAACTCTTTATTATCCTAATTAAACCAAACTAAATAAGACCAAAATATACTGTAATAAGGTAGATATCTCCTATTTGAGAAATTGTTCACATTATTGGCAGCACAACTCCAGCACGAGTAGACGGGTCTAATCCCTGTCCATACACCATGCTTGTTGTGTTGTGTTCGATTTTGTCCCCACAGTTCAGCGATCTACGGCTTCGAAATAATAACATTAATAAATTAGTTCCAAAGTAAGTATTTTTTATAGCTCTTATTACCGAAATAATGTTGCTAAACTAAATATGTAACCCAAAAATATATAATTTGATGTAAATTGAATATTTGAGAGAAATATATGTTACTGGAAATCGAACACAACACCAGGCAGTGTTTTGTTCGATTTCGTCGCCACAGTTCAGTGACCTATGGCTTCGAAATAATGAAATAAATAAATCAGTTTCAAAATAAGTATTTTTTATAGCTCTTATTATCGTAATAATGTTGCTAAACTAAATACATAACACAAAAATATATAATTTGATGTAAATCGAATATTTAAGAGAAATTTATGTTACTGGATCAGGCTTAAACACCAGCCAACTGAAGGGTGTGCGTATAGACTTAGCCTGCGTTCGTACAGTATGCACCCAGTGCCCTTCGCTTTGTCTGCGATTGATGTACTGTACAGCATTTATCTGCCGATGGAAGAATAATTGTGGAATTGACCATTTTTTTACTACAGCTCTTTGGTTATAAAACAAAATGTCTCAGGGGCTTACTAATAGTGCCTTATTAATGCCAAAAACGAAGCAATATTTTGCAAGAACTAGTAGCAGAAAATCAACCAGCACGAGAACAGCCGTACCCAACACGAGAACAGCCATACCCAGCACGAGAACAGCCGTACCCAGCAGGAGAACAGCTGTACCAAGCACGAGAACAGCCGTACCCAGCAAGAGAACAGCCGTACCAAGCACGAGAACAGCCGAACCCAGCACGAGAACAGCCGTACCCAGCATGAGAACAGCCGTACCCAGCACAAGAACAGCCGTACCCAGCATGAGCACAGTTGTACCCAGCACTGGTACAACAGCAGCCAGCACCAGCTCAGAAGCAGCTGAACTCACAGCAGCAGCGAGCACCAGCAAAGCTGATGCAAACATCTAAAAACATCGTGTGCAGCATGAACAGTTAGAACAAGTGTTAAATTTAAGTGTGTACTCAGTGTTAAAATTAAAGTTGCAGTAATTTTTGTGTACAATAGTTTTCATAAACTGTATTGTAGTACTCAACATACAGCAGAACTACTTTTAATCAACACAGTGCTAACGGCATAATGCACTGCAGTACGTATTTACTGTAGAGCATTCACAACTTCACGAAACTTCAAGATGGACATAACTTCAACAATAAGGTAAATTTATGAATTACAGTATTTTTTTAGTAGAGAAGTAATATATAGGTACAGTATGTAATATGATAATGCATTTTTATTGTGTACAAGAAAAAAAAAAGACACTGACACAAACGCCTCCTGAAGGTCACCTCTTGCAACGAATCCAACGCTCCAACGAACTGGGGTTGGTCCCATATAGTATGTTGAATCGAGGTTGTACTGTACCTAAGTGTAGTTACAGGATGAGAGCCAGTCTCGTGGTGTCCCGTCTTCCCAGCACTCTTTGTCATATAACGCTTTGAAACTACTGACGGTCTTGGCCTCCACCACCTTCTCCCCTAACTTGTTCCAACCGTCTACCACTCTGTTTGCGAAAGTGAATTTTCTTATATTTCTTCGGCATCTGTGTTTAGCTAGTTTATATCTATGACCTCTTGTTCTTAAAGTTCCAGGTCTCAGGAAATCTTCCCTATCGATTTTATCAATTCCTGTTACTATTTTGTATGTAGTGATCATATCACCTCTTTTTCTTCTGTCTTCTAGTTTTGGCATATTTAATGCCTTTAACCTCTCCTCGTAGCTCTTGCCCTTCAGTTCTGGGAGCCACTTAGTAGCATGTCTTTGCACCTTTTCCAGTTTGTTGATGTGCTTCTTAAGATATGGGCACCACACAACCGCTGCATATTCTAGCTTTGGCCTAACAAAAGTCGTGAACAATTTCTTTAGTATATCGCCATCCATGTATTTAAACGCAATTCTGAAGTTGGAAAGCGTGGCATAGGCTCCTCGCACAATATTCTTTATGTGGTCCTCAGGTGATAGTTTTCTATCTAGAACCACCCCTAGATCTCTTTCTTTATCAGAATTCTTTAAAGATTTCTCACATAATATAGTTTGTGTGGGGTCTATGTTCTCCTATTCCACATTCCATAATATGGCATTTATTAACATTGAATTCCATTTGCCAAGTGGCGCTCCATGTACTTATTTTGTCCAGGTCATCTTGAAGGGCATGACAATCATCTAAGTTTCTTATCCTTCCTATTATCTTAGCATCATCAGCAAACATGTTCATATAATTCTGTATACCAACTGGTAGATCATTTATGTAGACAATAAACATCACTGGTGCAAGAACTGAACCCTGTGGTACTCCGCTTGTGTGTGCGTGTGTGTGTGTGTGTGCATGCATGTGTATACACGTGCATGTCCCTTATCTTGTATGTTTGTGTATATGTATGTGTATATACATAATGTGTATGTGTGTATTTTTTTTTTTGGAAGGGGCTCTGTTCCCTTCTCTGTTGGCGGGGCACTGGGGGAGCTGCTTGCTCTATTGCCTCTCGCATGGTCCTGCTGTTGGTGGGCGCTTTGAGTTGTCTTCCGGCCTCTGGTGGCATCGGTGGACGGCTGCTCCCCCTTTGGGGGGGTTCAGAGCTGGCAGGGTGGGCTTCTTCCCCTGCATTTCGTCGTGTCACCTTAGTGGGTGCGTTGGACGTGGTCGATCCGCCCCATCCTTCTGGGGTTCCTGTCTGCTCTTTGCAGTCATGGGCTTTTCGTATCTGCAGTTCTTCTGGACTTCTTCCGTATGTGCCCTGGATTCTATGCCCTCGGAGGAGGACTGTTGTCGCCTGTCCGGCTTCTGTTGGGGGCCGGGTGCCTGGACGGTGGCCCTGGACCTCCAGGTCACTTCTTGGCACGTTCCTCTTCAGTTTTCTGGGTCTGGCACGGTTGGTGGTGGGGCTTCAGGCTTGCTGCTTTTGTTGCCTGCCCTATTTTGTAATGGGCACTTAGTATAATTTTTTTGCATCTTTACCGGATCTTAGTGCCCTGTCTGAGTCTGAGATTCGGTGTCTGGCCTACCTCGAGGACTGGCTGGTGTGGGCTCCCAGTCAGTCCGCTTGTCTGCTCGCCAGGGTGTGGTTCCTTCCAGATCGCCGGATTTGGTTTCCTGGTGATCTGGAGGCTTTTCCATCTATTTCGTCCCGGTTCGGACCTGGGCCTTGTTTAGGGATATTGGGCCACTCATTGTCTTTCCCTCCAGAAGTGTTACTGCGGCTGTGGTCCCACCTCCGGCTGTACAGGAGGGGGTCCCGGGTTGCTCAGCGGTTGCTTGAGCGGTTGTGCGGGAGTCTGAACTTCGACGTGCTGGTCTACCCGTGGAATCGGGTTTGGCTTCGGCATCTGTTTGGTTCCTTCGGAGACTCCCCTGCCACCTCTTGCATTTGTTGGGTTCGTTTCTCCGGGGATCTTGTGTTGGTGCTGCGTCACCAGCTTCCTCTTTGGGGTTTTCGGGGTTCCGTGCCTCCCCGAGCCTTCATTCGATGTGTTCACGGACGGGTCAATTCTCGGCTGGCGCTTTGTGACCAGTGCTCACCAGGTCGGCCGAGGTTGGTGGTGTCTGTCCGTCTGTCGGGCTCACAGCACGGTTCGCGAGTTCGTGGCTGTCTGGTTTGCACTTCGGAGGGTTTTGGTCACTCCGTGCTCTACCAATTAGCTCTGTTTGGACTGTTCTCTGGCGGATCTTGCCGGAACCACAGGGGTTTGGCTAACCGTGAGGTTCATGTCCGGGTGTGTCCTGCGTCCAGGCGGACAGCTGTCTCGGTTCATTCCTCTTCGCGGTTGGCCAGTCGTCGCCGGCTCGTTTTGTTGGCTCTGTCGGACGTATGGACCCCTGGCCATGGACGTCTTCAAGTCAGCGTGGTCTAGGCGTCGCCCATTTTATGTGGCGCCCTTTCCTACCTGCGAAGCATTAACGGTGGATGCTTTTTGGCAGGACTGGTCGAGGTGGGGGTACCTGTTCCTCTTCTCCCGGTCCAGCTGTTGCTTGGGGTTCTGGCTCGGTTGCAGCCCACTCCCACGAGAGCAGTCCCTATGGTTCCTTGGTGGCTGGCCCAGTCTTATTTTCAGACACTGCTTGATAGGTGTCCGAACCCGGGGCGTTTTCCCGCGCCTCCACCTTTTTCGGCAGGTCGCGGCAGGTCGAATCGGTCCTGTACGTGACTGGCTCGGCCTTCCCCTCAGCTCTTCGCGTCTGGTATTT
>WNGS01033932.1:0-15815 GCA_020271785.1 Procambarus virginalis | reverse complement strand
ACTGTACGATTCAATGTATTCTCATAAACCCAATGTACCTTCTTGATATAATAAATAAATAAATAATAAATAAATAATAAATAAATAAAATAAATAAATAAATAAATAAATAAAATAAATAATATATATCTGTGGCTCATTTGGGCACTCAGTTTCCACCTGTGTCCCCTAGTGCGTGTGCCCCTTGTGTTAAACAGCCTGTCTTATAATACACATTTATAATACACACATTTATAATACACATTTATAATAGGTGAATACACACACACACACACACACACACACACACACACACACACCACACACCACACACACCCACACACACACAACACACACACCACAAACACACAACCAAACAAACACACAAAAAACACAAAAAACATACTACACACACAACACAGACAAACACAATCAGCATGCCACACACACAAACACACCAACACAGACAATCACGGAAACAAACAAAACAAAAATA
The DNA here is from genome assembly GCA_020271785.1 of Procambarus virginalis. Taxonomy (NCBI): domain Eukaryota; kingdom Metazoa; phylum Arthropoda; class Malacostraca; order Decapoda; family Cambaridae; genus Procambarus; species Procambarus virginalis. The sequence continues at coordinate 15,340 of WNGS01033932.1, read as the reverse complement.
CACACCATACACAAACATACCAAACACCCAAACATATCAAACACACACACACAAACACATAAACACAACACACGTACCAAACACAAAAATATGGCAAACAAACATAGACACACAACAATAACACAGACAAACACACCAAACACACAAAAACATTCCAAGCACACACATACTAAACGCACACACAAACACACATCGAGCACAAAAACACTCCAAACACACACAAACACACCAAATACACACACTATAGTAATGCTTATACCTATGCAGTACTTTCCACACACACACACACACCACACACACACACACACACACACACACACACACACACACACACACACACACACACACACACACACACACACAAAGGTATGCCCAAAGTCCAAAGTCCAAAGGTATGCCACTAGACTAGTCCCAGAACTAAGAGGCATGAGTTACGAGGAAAGGCTGCGGGAAATGCACCTTACGACACTGGAAGACAGAAGAGTAAGGGGAGACATGATCACAACTTCAAAATCCTCAGAGGAATCGACCGGGTAAACAAAATAAACTGTTCAACACTGGTGGGATGCAACAAGGGGACACAGGTGGAAACTGAGTACCCACATGAGCCACAGGGGAGTTAGAAGGAACTTTTTCAGTGTCAGAGTAGTTAACGGATGGAATGCATTAGGCAGTGATGTGGTGGAGGTTGACTCCATACACAGTTTTAAATGTAGATATGATAGAGCCCAGTAGGCTCAGGAACCTGTACACCAGTTGATTGACAGTTGAGAGGCGGGACCAAAGAGCCAAAGTTCAACCCCCGCAAGCACAAATAGGTGAGTGAGTACACACACAACACACACACACACACACACACACACACACACACACACACACAACACACACACACACACACACACACACACACACACACACACAATGTCACAAGTGGAGTACCATAGGGTTCAGTTCTTGCACCAGTGATGTTTATTGTCTACATAAATGATCTACCAGTTGGTATACAGAATTATATGAACATGTTTGCTGATGATGCTAAGATAATAGGGAAGATAAGAAACTTAGATGATTGCCATGCCCTTCAAGATGATCTGGACAAAATAAGTATATAGAGCACCACTTGGCAAATGGAATTAATGTTAATAAATGCCATGTTATGGAATGTGGAATAGGAGAACATAGACCTCACACAACCTATAAATTATGTGAGAAATCTTTAAGGATTCTGATAAAGAAAGAGATCTAGGGGTGGTTCTAGATAGAAAACTATCACCTGAGGACATAAAGAATATTGTGCGAGGAGCCTATGCCACGCTTTCTAACTTCAGAATTGCGTTTAAATACAAGGATGGCGATATACTAAAGAAATTGTTCACGACCTTTGTTAGGCCAAAGCTAGAATATGCAGCGGTCGTGTGGTACCCATATTTAAGAAGCACATCAGCTACGAGGAGAGGTTAGAGGCATTAAATATGCCAAAACTAGAAGACAGAAGAAAAAGAGGTGATATGATCATTACATACAAAATAGTAACATGAATTGATAAAATCGATAGGGAAGATTTCCTGAGACCTGGAACTTTAAGAACAAGAGGTCATAGATTTAAACTAGCTAAACACAGATGCCGAAGAAATATAAGAAAATTCACTTTCTCAAACAGAGTGGTAGACTTTTGGAACAACTTAGGTGAGAAGGTGGTGGAGGCCAAGACCGTCAGTAGTTTCAAAGCGTTATATGACAAAGAGTGCTGGGAAGACGGGACACCAGAAGCGTAGCTCTCATCCTGTAACAACACTTAGGTAATTACACACACACACACTTTATACGTGTTTTATACGTTTAAAAGACGACTTTATATAAAAATTTACAGTGTCACTTTTATGCTACCAAATAAATATGTCAGAAAACGTTTAGTGTTTACTGGGATGTCGCCGCTGATCGTTCTAACCAGAAAAATAATCCTATCTGACATTACTGACCAGAAATGACTAGATAAGATTTTGGATAGACACTTCCCTTGTTTAGTTGTTGACCTGCGTGTTGATGATGGAAGCACTAATTTAGTCTCCGTAACACTTCGTCCAAGGAGAGTATTATTGGAGCTGTTGATTTGCTCCTGCGACTCTGATCTTACAACAATGACTGACTCCTGAGGCTCCTCCCACTGACGCATCCCTTGTTCTCCAGATACGTCAAGAAGTAGTAGAGAGTATGCCTTCATTTACTCTATTTTGGTACTAATTATTAAGCTAATTCAAGTGAAATGTTTTTATGATGTTAACAGTCCAAAGACTGCTGTATTAAGAATAATTACCAGCAGAATAGCTGGTAAATTTAATAGCGACCTGGCAGTGATATTTTGATAACATTTTGATATGATAACAATAGTTTTCTATTGACAGAAAATTACACTATAGGTACATTTTCTATGGTTGACTTGTATATACAACCCAGCAGCAATATTATCTGCCTATTGTATTGAATATTAGTAAAAGGTGTTGGGTTTTCCAGCATAATTCCCTGTGGGCTGCTTATGGGTCGAAGTCTTATTTAGAACAGACGAACACAGATACTTCTCCTTCGAATTATTAGATTAATTGATGTTAGTAGTTAGTAATCACACATTTGTGCATCAGTTTGTAAAGGACGGATGTCCCGTACTCAAGTTGCAGGGGTTAGAAGTCTAATGCGATTTCATTTCCCATTTAACTCTTGGGAGGCTAAAATTCTAGCCTAATTACATATTATTTAACCCAGAAGACTGAATGTGAACAAGTACTACAGTCAAGTATGATTCTGGAACTGCAGTGAGAACAGTGACATTAGTTATATTAAGTTTGTTCAGGTAACTGGTTACTGTATATATAAACTGAGGCCCTTGGAATACATCTTTATTAAATAATAAATGTATCAAAGTCAGTCGTCGGATTTATAGTCAGTCATGCTCCTTTAAGCTTATTTGCTGGAGTTTATTTGGCTGATAAATTGGGGTTTAATTTAGTTAATTGTTTCAGAGGATTGAATAGTCAATCATTAAAGTCAAGTATGGTTCTGAGACTGCAGTGGGTTCAATGACATTGGTCGCAGTGACTTGTAGTTGTCTAGTCTACTGTTCACTGATTGGCCACTGAGGCCTCATGAACACATTTCAGCTTTAAATGATGATATTAAGATCAACCTCTGATGTTATAGTCAGCTGTAATCTTCTTAGTATAATGCTATTGGAGTTGTATAATCAGCTGACAAATTTAAATTTCTACTGTATTGTTTATCTGCAGACATAGGTCTCCTCAGGTTTAATACTGGGCCTGAGAGTAATTTACCTCCTGTAGAATTTAGCATGGTTATGCCCTGGTATTTAGTAGGGCTACCAATGAATCGATGTTAGTAGTCTACACCTACAAGGATTCTGAAGTCGGTGAGGTGATCAGACTTAATTGTATCTACCAATTTTATTCATTTATTTCTCAAGAATATGGCAGTAGCTCCCAGATCTTGCACTTGTAGGTCGGCTGGAATTTTGTCCACCACAATGGCTTGTACTTGACAGATGTAGCTGCTTAATCGTACTGATGGTTGTACCACCTGGTAGACTTACCTGGTTGATACCTGGTTGATGGGGTTCTGGGAGTTCTTCTACTCCCAAGCCCGGCCCGAGGCCAGGCTTGACTTGTGAGAGTTTGGTCCACTAGGCTGTTGCTTGGAGCGGCCCGCAGGCCCACATACCCACCACAGCCCGGCTGGTCCGGAACTCCTTGGAGAAATAAATCTAGTTTCCTCTGAAGATGTCCACGGTTGTTCGGCAATATTTCTTATGCTCGCTGGGAGGACGTTGAACAACCGCGGACCTCTGAGGTTATACAAACTTGAGTCCTGCATCTGCTAGAAACCCTGAAATACTGTGTGTCGTCTGGGTTACAGGCCTTAATTGTAGTTCATCTGTCAACTTTTACTGACAAATGTTATCTGGGACCCTTGGTCAAACAACCCATGGGAACAGACCATGGCCCTCTTATTCTGGATGGTAATTTGGGCAGTAGGCAAAGTCGCAGAATTGTTTGTCTTTGTTGATATACACATTTTTTGCTGGGCCTGGCAGTACTGTACTGTGCAGTGGTTGGAATGCTATCTTCCACCTTAGGGTTTGGAGACTTTGTTTTGGTGTCTCCGCGCAATGTTGCATGGTGTTGACCCTTGTTACACTATTACAGGTGTATAATTGGGTCTCACAGGGTGTGTTGTTGTTGTGCTTTCTGACACACCTCGTGCAATGTTGCAAATTTTTGAGTCGCTCAACACGGGCATCACAATCAGAAAATTAGGGCAGTGGTACATTGAATGTTTTCTCTGGCAGAACACACATTTCAATTGCTACCAGTACCCTTTGGAGTCACCGTCTTGGGTGACACAGTAACTATAGGCTTGGAGAGTCCCAGTGCACATATGCCCACTCTACCACTGTTCCACTTTGGTTTGGAATTAATTATATTGTCTAGATTGATTTGGAGTACCTTTGGTGCTCTGTGGTTTACTAGTATTGGTTTCTGAAGGTTACTTGGTTTACTTGGTAATGAACCAATAGTTAGAGAGTGTCACATATGTGAAACTGAGGAGGGGCGCCACTGTTGCACTACTTACTGGAATGTGAAGTTACTGAACCCCTGCGCATCAAACTCAACATTAATCCAACGACAGCAGCTGCATTAGATGCACATTCCACCGCGACTACAATGATTAGAAAAGCCGTTGAGGAATGGGACTCATTAGTGAGCATTCTGCATCTACATCCACCACCAAGATAATGTTAATAAAACAAGATTAAAACCTGTGCACTAAAACAGAAGCGATAAATAAGCAGGGAAAAAGGAGAAATCCCTTCCTCCGTTTTAAACTTAGACCCAAATATCACAGGAAAAAGGAAATCATGTATAACCAAACTCAATTACAGGCTCACCATAGCCGTGCTACATGGACACTTCGTCCTGAGTAGCTAAATCTTTAACAACACAACAACATATCGCGGGGGAGGACACTGCTCGACAGTCTTTATGAGGGTGTCCAGCTGCTGGACACCTTTTTGACAGGAGAGTGGCTGTGTTGAATGCTTCAGGGTGGCCACTGCAAGATTCAGGGACTCTTAAAGCTCTTCTAAGGTCGTTGGTTGCTTCACATTTCAGAAGATAGTTTCAGCTTTTCTGTGACAGGTTGGCAAAAGATGCACTCTCTCTGTCGGGGTTCACCAATCTTCCAGTTGCATCTGTAACCTAGACGTAGTCTATATAACCTAACTGCTATTTCCCTGTGGATTCCTTTTGGGATATTTAACCTTTCTAATTTGGTTGCCTGAAGATACCATGTTGCAGAGGGCGAACCTTCAGCTATTCTCTGGTGTAGGTAGGCTTTGTTGAGGTGTGAGAGTTTTTTGGTGATGATGGTTTTAATGTTCTCTAGGCTGGGTTGAATTGTTTTATCTATCACTGGATGACGAGTTGCCAGTTTAGCAATTTCATCAGCTTTCTCATTTAATGGGATTCCAACATAGGATGGGATCCAGTTTAAGGTTATGTTGAGTCCTTTGCCTTTAACGACTGATACAAAATGGTGGTAATTATTTCCACGTTATCTTTCCACTGTTTTGTCCTAGTATTTGAAGTGCAGCTTTTGAGTCTGTGTGTATGATTGCATTTTGAGTGTTTTGTGCAATCACATATGCGAATGCCTGTTGTATGGCAAACAGCTCAGTTTGGGTTGATGATACTAGTCCTCCCAGTCTCCAGTATGGCTGTACGCTGGCCATGCAAAGAGCAGCGCCAGCACTCTCATATTGTGTCAACCGATCCGTCTGTGAAGATGTGGGTGGCTCCTGCTACTGCATTTGCTCTTCTATTATGCGCCTTGGAAAAAAAACACCAGCAGTGGTCCAGTCTGACACCACTCACCACACACCACAAGGAGTAGTGTGGTCACAATGCGACTCAAACGTCTTAAGGTTAGAGCTACTCACTTGACGGTCATACTATCGGGAGAAGCAATTTTAAAGATCCTGAAGGACGTACTGGCCTCGAACCCGCTGACATTAGTCAGGAAGGTGAAGATATCGTGCTCTTCTTTTCATGTGAAGAGGAGCTAGAAAACTCCTGACTAACGATGCCATCTTTGTAAAGAGCATCACCTACATCCTCACTTCCCACGTCAGTTCCTGGCGGGAAGAACTGGTTTTATCAGCAGGACCAGCCAGTGGATCGCTGACCGACCTCAACATCATATCAAGGACAATATCGAGGACGAAAATCCAAACCTGGCTGTATTCAAACTAGAATTCTGCAACACGACAAAACATCAATGAAGATTACGTTCACCACCATAGCTGCGACACCCAGGCTGCCACACAAGGATTCTACTGCTTCGGCTTAAAATTCCACCCCAGCAAAATAAAAAGGAACTATACCATGAGATCCAGCAGTGCTTAAGTGCTACGAGCTCTACCACCCGACCAATAAGTGTAGCATCCTGTCCAGAAAGTGCAGCCTGTGCGCACTGGACCATCACTACTCCATATGCAAGGCAACAGTCCATCGCTGCTTGCTCTGTGATGGCAATCACCCCGCAATTTCCTACCCGCTGCCCTCGCAGACAGGAAAGCATCAAGGCCCAGGTTGAAGCTGTGCGGTACCGTGTTNCCGCATCCCCTAAGAAAAAAGATGAAGAGAAGTGCAGATTGGAACGAAACGTCGTTCCCTATATAGGCGAAGAAAACGAATCGCGGTACAACTTGAGAGTCGCACCCTATCTCAGGAACGGCGAAGAAGGTTAGGTAGCGAAATAGGAAAATTGAACTCAAGCTACAAAATCATAACAAACGCAGGAGAGGGAAAAGAGCAAAAGGCCATCAGTGAAATAGAGAGAAACCCGAAATATTTTTTCTCCTATGCAAAATCAAGATCAAAAACCACATCTAGTATCGGGCCCCTGCGAAAGGAAGATGGAACTTTCACCGATGACAACAAAGAAATGAGCGAGCTACTGAGGAAGCAATACGACTCTGTCTTCAGCGAGCCATTAAACGCACTAAAGATCGATAACCCAAATGAATTTTTCATGGATATGATACCAACATCAAATCATATATCAGACGTCACCCTATCCCCACTGGATTTTGAAGAAGCCATAAACAGTATGCCTATGCACTCCGCACCAGGCCCGGATTCTTGGAACTCCATATTCATCAAGAACTGTAAAAAAACACTATCGCAGGCCCTTCACATTCTGTGGAGACAAAGCCTAGATACTGGCGTTATTCCTGATATACTAAAAACAGCAGAGATAGCACCACTTCATAAAGGAGGAAATAAGGCAGAGGCAAAAAATTACAGACCGATAGCACTAACATCGCACATCATAAAAATTTTTGAGAGAGTGCTAAGAAGTAAGATCACAAAATACATGGAATCACAGCATCTCCATAACCCCGGACAACATGGTTTCAGAACAGGGCGCTCTTGCCTGTCGCAGTTGCTGGACCACTATGATATGGCATTAGATGCTATGGAAGACAAACAAAACGCTGATGTAATTTACACAGATTTTGCAAAAGCTTTTGATAAATGTGACCATGGTGTTATTGCCCATAAAATGCGCTCAAAAGGAATTACCGGAAAAGTAGGCAGATGGATCTACAATTTCCTGACCAACAGAACCCAATGTGTAATAGTCAACAAAATAAAATCCAACCCGTCAACCGTTAAGAGCTCAGTCCCCCAGGGTACTGTGCTTGCTCCAGTACTTTTTCTCATCCTTATATCGGACATAGACAAGAACACAACCTATAGCACTGTATCATCCTTTGCAGATGACACTAGGATCTTCATGAGAGTAGGCAACATAGAGGACACGGCGAACCTCCAGTCAGATGTAGATCAGGTCTTTCTATGGGCTACAGAAAATAATATGGTGTTTAACGAAGACAAGTTCCAGCTCATGCGCTATGGAAAAAATGAAAATATAAAAACTGAAACCACGTACAAAACTCAGGCAAATCATAACATAGAACGAAAAGGCAATGTAAAGGATCTGGGTGTACTCATGTCGGAAGACCTTACCTTTAAAGAACACAATAAAGTAGCCGTCACAACTGCAAGAAAAATGACAGGTTGGATAACAAGAACTTTTCACACTAGAGATGCTATACCGATGATGACACTTTTCAAAACGCTTGTGCTCTCTAGAGTGGAGTACTGCTGCACAATGACAGCCCCTTTCACTGCGGGTGAAATTGCTGACCTGGAGAGCGTGCAGAGATCCTTTACTGCTAGAATCCACTCGGTAAAACATCTAAACTATTGGGACCGACTAAAGAGCCTAAATCTGTATTCCCTTGAGCGCAGGCGGGAGAGATACATAATAATTTACACGTGGAAAATATTAGAGGGGCTGGTCCCAAACCTGCACACAGAAATAACATCACATGAGACCAGAAGACATGGCAGGATGTGCAGAATACCCCCGTTGAAAAGCAGAGGTGCAACTGGTACTCTGAGAGAGAACTCTATCAACATCAGAGGCCCGAGACTGTTCAACACGCTTCCACTACACATAAGGGACATAACTGGCAAACCCCTCACAGTGTTCAAGAGAGAACTGGATAAGCACCTCCAAAGGATACCTGATCAACCAGGCTGTGACTCATACGTCAGGCTGCGAGCAGCCGCGTCCAACAGCCTGGTTGATCAGTCCAGCAACCAGGAGGCCTGGTCGATGACCGGGCCGCGGGGACGATAAGCCCCGGAAGCACCTCAAGGTATCTCAAGGTATCTCAAGGTATGGTAAACGTTCATCTGATGTGGTTCTTGGAACACCATCACCACCTCCTCTCTCCTTCTCAATATGGTTTTTGCAAGTGCCGTAGCACAACTGATGTCCTGGTAAACTTGGAGGTCTATATTCGTACTGCTTTTGCTGCAAAGACCTCCGTTGTTGCTGTCCTTTTTGACCTGGAAAAGGCTTATGATACAACCTGGAGATACCATATTCTGTCCCAACTTCGTTCTTTTGACCTTCGTGGTAATCTCCCTATCTTCCTCCAGAGCTTCATCTCTCGTCGTTCCTTTCGAGTCAGGCTTGGTACCACTCCCTCTCTGCCCCTTTTTGGCAATACAAAGGTGTACCCCAAGGTAGTGTTCTGAGCACTGCTCTTTTTCTGGTTGCCCTCAATGGTCTTTTTTCCTCCCTTCCTTCTGGCATATTCTCTGCACTTTATGACGAAGATCTTGCTCTTTGCTGTCGAGGTGATGATTCGCCTCTCCTTCAACAGCGTCTTCAACTTGCGATTGATGCCGTGTCGTCTTGGGCCACCAATCATGGCTTCAAGTTCTCTGTCACTAAGACTTGTGGTATGACTTTTACTCGAAAGCATGTCATCCTTCGTCCTTCTTTGTCACTTTATGGTCATCCCCTTGTGTACAAAGATTCCGCGAAGCTTTTGGCGTTAATCTTTGACACTCGTTTGTCTTGTTCGCCCCATATCTCTTACCTCCGAGTTGAGTGCTCTAAGGCCCTTAACCTACTTAAGGTTTTGTCCCATACTTCTAGGGGAGAGGATAGGCGCACACTCCTCTATTTGCACTCCTCTCTCGTCCTATTCAAACTTGATTATGGTTGCCCTGTATACTCTTCTGCTTCTTCTACTCTTCGCCGTGTTGATCCTTTGCTCCATACTGGGTTGCACCTCAGCTCTCGTGCCTTTCGTTCAACTCCTACCCTCAGCTTGTATGCTGACACTGGCTTCCTATCTCTCCAGGAAGATCCGCCGTGATCGCTACTGTCTGTGCTATCTTGCATGGTCCTTACAGCATCCTCACTCTCGCCTCTGTCGTGCTTTAACTTTTACCCCTCCTGTAGTTCCTGTTCCTCTTCACCACCTTGCTCTTTCTGTCCGTTTGTCTTGCTTAACAAGTTTCTCTTTCAGTTCGTATTACCAATGTTTCTCCTCGTATTGTTCCGTTGTTGCTCCCGTGGAGGGTCCCCCTTCCCAAATTTTGTACTTCCGAGACTTGCATCACTAAAGCTTTTACCCCTCCTATAGTTCTGAAACGCCTTTTCCTTGAGCACTTTTCTTCACACTCCCACCCCGTTTCCATCTTCACCGATGGGTCTAAGTCTGCTTACGGTGTGGGCTACTCTGTTGTTTTTCCTGACCGCACTTATATGTGTCGCCTTCCTCTGGAGGCTAGCACTTTCACTTTATGCTATTCTCTATGCTCTTTGTCTCCTGCTTTCTCGTTCTCAGTCCTCCTTTTTAGTGGAAGTTGACTCTCGAAGTGCCCTCATGGCTTTGGGGCCCTTTAATCCGGTCCACCTGGTGGTTATCGAGATTCAACATTGGATGTTTCTTATCTCCAGTAAATTGAAATCAGTAGAGTTTTGCTGGGTTCTCAGCCATTATGGTGTCTCTTTAATTGAACGTGTGGATGCTGCCGCTAAGGAAGCTATCCGCACTTGTCCCATCTCCCATTTCTTATCCCATTTCATGTATTCCTTATTCCAACTTTTACCCAGTTATTCATTCCTCCATCCTTGCCCGTTGGCAGGATTGTTGGTTTTCTGTTACTAGTAACAAACTACATACTCTTAAGTGTCGTGTGTCCCTGTGGCCTTCCTCCCACCAAAATTAACAGTGGGAAACGGCTCTGGCTAGGTTAGGTATTGACCATACATGTTTAATTCATGGTCACTTAAAGGAGCGCCACTCTGCTCCTTATTGTCCAAACTGCAGTGTTCCTCGTACAGTTGTGCACATTCTTGTTGAATGTCCTGACTTCCAGGATGAGCGTGTGTCTTGCTCTACGACCATTCCTCACGGTCAATTGTCCCTCGATAAAATTCTTGGTGAATCGGATACTTTTGATATCATTTGCCTTATGCGTTTCTGTTCTCGTATTGGCATCCTTGGTGATGTTTAGCGCCCTTTGATCACTCCGCACATTTGGTGGTGCTACATAGCCTTCCCGATTTGGTGCCTTCTTTTGATAATTACTTACTTCTTTTAGCGTGAGATTAGTGGAAAAATGGAGTGCACTTAAGGAGCAGGTGATGGAAGCAAATTATATTCATAATTTTACAACTTGGTATGATAGGGAAATAGGACCGGAGTCATTGCTGTAAACAACCGATGGCTCGAAAGGCGGGATCCAAGAGTCAGTGCTCGATCCTGCAGACACAAATAGGTGAATACCAAACACACACAATACCAAACACACACACATACCAAACATACTACACACACCAACACAAACAAACACACAAACACAACCAACATGCCACACACACAAACACACCAACACAGATAATCCAGGGGGTGCCGAGCGGACAGCATGTTGGAAACGAGATCCTCTGGTCCCGGGTTCAATCTCGGGCGCCGGCGAGAAACGATGAGCAGAGTTTTTTTTCACCCTATGCCCCTGTTACCTAACAGTAAATAGATACCTGGGAGTTAGTCAGCTGTCACGGGCTGCTTCCTGGTGTGTGTGTGTGTGTGTGTGTGTGTGTGTGTGTGGTGTGTGTGTGTGTGTGTGTGTGTGTGTGTGTGTGTGTGTGTGTGTGTATGTGTGTGTGTGTGTGTGTGTGTGTGTGTGTGTGTGTGTGTGTGTGTGTGTGTGTGTGTGTGTGTGTGTGTGTGTGTGTATTCACCTAGTTGTATTCACCTAGTTGTGTTTGCGGGGGTTGAGCTTTGCTCTTTCGGCCCGCCTCTCAACTGTCAATCAACTGTTTACTAACTACTGTTTTTTTCCACACCATACACACACACACACACACACACACCAGGAAGCAGCCCATGACAGCTGACTAACTCCCAGGTACCTATTTACTGCTAGGTAACAGGGGCATTCAGGGTGAAAGAAACTTTGCCCATTTGTTTCTGCCTCGTGCGGAAATCGAACCGCGCCACAGAATTACGAGTCCTGCGCGCAATCCACCAGGCTACGAGGCCCCTTGTACTCACCTAGTTGTACTCACCTATTTGTGTTTGCGGGGGTTGAGCTCTGGCTCTTTGGTCCCGCCTCTCAACCGTCAATCAACAGGTGTACAGATTCATGAGCCTATTGGGCTCTATCTTATCTACACTTGAAGCTGTGTATGGAGTCAGCCTCCACCACATCACTTCGTAATGCATTCCATTTGTCAACCACTCTGACACTAAAAAAGTTCTTTCTAATATACATTCTTTCTATCTCACAGTGAACCTCAACAGTAATCAACCAAAATTAACCAATTTTCGCCTGCCTATCTACGACCCTTCTGCCAAGCGTTCACTATACGCCTATCCCCACTATACTTCTCCAAGTATCTACCTCTAGGAACACTACCAAGAATCTATCGCCGAAAACATGCCCAAACATAGCAACAAGCAAGGTATGGGTGCCTCTCGCTCTTCATCCATAACTCCTAGAGATCTGAATGGAACACTGGCAACGCTGCAATCCTCGCCGATGTTGGTAAACACAGCATCCGCTCCGCCTCCTCACTTCCCCCCCCCCCTTCAACTCAACTCGAATCTCAAGCTTTAGAATTCATTCATTCTATGGCTCCCTGTCTAAACTTCAAACCTCTCAGGAGTAACCCATGGCTGCAGAAACTGCACAACCTTGTGCGAATGCAATCTGAAGCTATTTCGGCCCTCCAAGCCACAGTCACCCAACAACAACAAACCATAGATCGCCTCCTTGAATCGTCGACGAACAACAACCAAGAAATTCTCAACTTACAAACTGTTGCAAATGATGCAATAGATCAAATACATAAGATTCAGGCCGAGGAAACCCTCTCAGCTCAAAGTGACCTCCTTCAAAAGCTGGAAAAACAGATCAATCTCCTTCACATTCACCAGGCGGCTTCCGAAGATGACCTAGAGCAACAACAACTTTATGACTCCCTGATTTATTAGCTCTACTGATCTTCCTGATGAACAACAAGGTGAGAATTGTTGTAACATAGCCCACACCCTAATTAATTCAAAGATCAAAGTCAATGTTGATATCAAATCAGCTATCAGGATAGATAAAAACAGTTCCCGCAGCAGTAGGAGAATGCTCATCAAACTTGCAAATCCCTCTGTTAAGTTAGACCTCATACAATCAGCTGCTAAGCAAAAAACAAACCTCTATATAAATGAGTGTCTTACAAAGCAGCGTGGATCCCTCCTCTTCAGGCTGCGTCAAATTCGCAAACTAAACCCTGGTCTTATCAAGCAGTGCTACACTAGGAATGGAACGATCATTGCAAAGAAGGAAAGTACAGGAAAAAGATATGAAATAAAGTGTGACCAACAACTACTGGCCTTCTTTAGTGATTGTGGTATATCTGAAAACCTGAACCCGACCAATGCCAGTATTTAAAATAACTCTTTCAGTGCCTGAGCCTAACCGAACTTAATCTAACTTTGTCCAAGGTGCTGTCTCTGCCTTACCATTTACCTAATGTTCTCTCATTCATATAGTTTCCTAAATAATCCGTCAAGTCTCTGTAACACGGGACGGGTTTTCTCTTCCTTCTACCCCCCTTTTTCTCTCTTTACCCGTATTCTTTACTTTAGTTTTCCTTTAGTTCTTAACCAAGGGACCCACGACTTTTACTCGAGCCGACTCCACGCCACGTGGTCTCAAGACGATTTACCGACTTGAGATTCTACAACCCGTATGACGTGAAAATAGACTTCTAGCAAAGTTCTAGGATCTCCTTTCCGCCGCCACCACCAGATCAGTAACCAAAATGAGCAATGATCGAGATCTGGTTCGATCACGCTAAACAATCAACCTTGGGGCTTGATTCCCCACTAGTACAAATAAACCCTGGATCTTACGTGTGTAGTTAATTAAAATCAACAGGAGTAATAATCCTGATTCGGTGTTAGAATCGGCGCCCAATTCAACTCGGCCACGTGGGAACCACGTGACAAGGACAATTCCACATTAATACAAAAGAAAAATGGAAATAATAAAAACACATTAAGCTAATTAATTTATTCAAAAATTAAGCAAAATCTAAATAATTGTGCACTCCCTACTTGAACACGCCCTAATGAATATGCCCTGACTATAAATTTAACGGCAATGAGTGGACTATTCCTACAGTTACTCACAAAGCAACTCTACCTTCTATGTTGACCCGCTTGGGGAGAGTGCTGGTCTTATGGGAGGTGAGATGGTGACCTCCCCCAGTTGATCCGGCTACCACACTAATCGTCCTCTCTGCTCCTCTACCCAGACGCCTAGATCTGTATTCTTCCGCTAGTATCTAAGTTACTTTGCCAGGCTTAAGTTATAACAATTAACCTCTGTTGTACTGAATGTTCCAGATTGATTGAATATTGTACTGAAGTTTAAATTACACAAACATCTTAAGGAAGAGCTATTCCCAATTACAACATAGCTATTTGACCTTTGAGAAATAGAGGACATGGAACCTCGTGACCTATGACCTCCGGTCACTCCGCGTCACAGCCTAGTTCTTGCTTGTGACGTCACTGATGGTGACTTAAACTCCTTCTAATAATGAGAATACTCTTGATATTATGAACAGTAGTACTATACAATGCAATTTGACTGCAAATGAATGAAGGCTAATTCCTCTAAATAGTGAATACAACAGAATGATTCATTATATGAACAAAGGCGTCCGGTTATCCTCACCACAATTCCCCCAGGGAGGATGCTCCCATGTGCTTGGGGTCATCAGGTCTCTACCCGAGCCTTCTAGAACCTTCTTACAACAACCTAGAGTGTTTACATCTCCATGCACTTATGCAAGCATCTGCCTCAAAATCATTGTAAAATTTTACTCTTAATCTAATCTTACCCTATTCTTTTTAAATTTTAATTTAATTGGTATTGATTTATGTCAATTATTGAAATTAATTATTGATCTCAATTTGTTCTCTTAATTAAGTTCATACCAATTATAGGTAAAAACTAAGCTAAATAAAATTTATTCTCTTTAAGATTATTTTACTTACAACTATCATTTGTCAATTTTTTATATATTCATCTTGACAGTCTCTACTGATTTTTTTTTTTTGTCCTCCCACCAAACTTGTGTATCCTCCATGGCATATCGAGTGATCTTTATTCTACTTCTAATTGTTTCAAATTTTTTGTTTTATTGGCATTTATTGTTGTGTTTTGTTATAATTATTCACTAATTTAGTAGACTTAGTACTTTGTACGCTTTTATTGTATTGTTTATATTATTGTATTGTTTGTTTTTGCTATAATTAACTTTCTCATTTACAGCAGATTTAGTATTTAACTGTCCTGTAATTGCTTATCTTATGTATCATGACCATTAT
>WNGS01033926.1:0-11637 GCA_020271785.1 Procambarus virginalis | reverse complement strand
GCAGCACCCACGCAGTTTAAAAAAGAGATTTTGCCTGAACCTGGTCAGACATTCATTCACATAAACAGAGGATTTACCAGCGACTGCAGCTGTGATAAGATCAGACTTGCGGGAGCAGCTATCAAGTTTTATTCGAATTCTTTGGTTGTTTGTACCAGATGATTTGGTACCCACTCTATAAGCTGATTTGATGTGATTTTTTTGAAGTGAATACCTTAACTTATCCTGCATACCTTGATCACAATGGCAGCACAGTCTTCTCCATCAGTTTTCTTGGGGAAAATCATGTGAAGAGATAATTACAGACTCTAGTAGTTTATGTTGGTCTGTTTCGTCCTGGGTAACAGTGTGTTGGTGTTGTAGGTTGTTCAGATGGTTCTCAAACCGTTGCAATATTTCTTCCTGTTTTCTAGTGGTTTCATCTGGATTAAAGTTAGTAACTGTGTTCTTGAGAAGGTTTAATTCTTTCTCGAGGTGGACGACTTTGGTAGATAGATCTTGATTGTTCTTGAGTAAGGCTCCAGCTTCATTCTGCAAAGATAATAATGAACCTTGCAGGTTCATTATTAAGGCCGACTGCTCTTTGATTACTGACATTTGATCTTCATGTACTTGAGTTAATAACTTGAGCCAAGGGTTATCAGCAGGCGCTTGAAGTGAAACTGAACTGAAAACTGATAACTGAAGTGAAAGTGAAGATATATGCCTTTTTACAGTTACGTGATGGCTATCTCAGGGTGTGATGGCCTGCAAACAAGTGAATTAATTGTGTAATTCATTTGCATATGTGCAAAGTAACATCAAAGGTCTATATGTCAGCATAAACAAAGATGTAGACGATAATGTGACTACATTTCAAGGAAATACATCTTAAATGAAAGCCAAGACATGGTTAATATAATAGCCAATACCACACCATCGCCGGTGTCCGGACACATGAAAACTTTCAATGCATCAGTGTCCTGCCAGGCGGGCAATACAGGCTTCACAATTTAGAAAAAATTTGTAATTCAGAGAGATGCGTTGATAAACACAAAATGTTTTATATTTTAAATACAGATATAAACTTTGTTTTCAAACGTTTATTGTAACAATATCTCAAGTATAAGAATCAAGATATATTTGGACTTAACAATTTCATATAAAGTTGCAATGCTACCTTAATGTGATATGATCATCATCATATACAGACAGAATTAACTTATAAATGTTGAGGTAAGATAGACGTATGTTAATTATGACGCATAATCACTCTTAAGAACTTAATTATAACCATAATATTATAATTATAATAATTCATTTTGGGGGAAACAGGTAGCCACAGTATATTCATACACGATAGGCTTTTATCAAGGTCATCCTTAAGTCGAATTACTGACCCCGCCTAGAATGCAACCCTCACAAGCTGACTATTTCCTGAGTACCTACTTACTGCTAGGTGAACAGTCGCATTACGTGAACCCATACTCCCTGTTACCAGTAGTTTGTGCAACCATACTCATCCTGTGACCTGTAATTTATTGTGCAACCCATACTCATCCTGTTATCAGTAGTTTGCACACCCCATACTCATCCTCTGTGCGGTAATTTATTGTGTATCCCATACTCATCCTGTTACAAGTAGTTTGTGCAACCCATACCCATCCTGTTACCTGTAATTTATTGTGCAACCCATACTCATCCTATTACCAGTTGTTTGTGCACCCCATATCCATCCTGTGACCTGTAAATTATTGTGCAACCAAACTTATCCTGTTACCTGTAGTTTATTGTGCACCTCATACTCATTTTGTGAGTCATAGAACATTGTGCAACCCTTTCTCATCGTGTGAATCTTTGTTTACTTTGCTCTCCATACTCATCCTCTGTGCGATATTTTCTTGTGCAACCCATACCCATCGTGTGAGTGGTAGTTCATTGTGTACCCTATACTCATCCTGTGAGCATAGGATCCACAATGAGTTCATTTGTACTCCATACTCATCATCAAGAAGTGTATTTTACCAGCATTGTAATATAAATTAAGAATTTAGGCTTAACTGGATTACGGACCCATAATCAAAATAAGAGCCATCACTAATTATCATGACAAACGGCCTAGGCTACACTTCCGCCTTCGACAAGCTGCCGCCGGAGGTGGGTTTTATTGTACACCCTCGCACCCCCAGCCCTGGCAATTGGGCATTGGAATGTGGACATGTGAACCATTACCCCTCCCCCCCACTCTCTCCTGTTAACAATAATACAATATAACAAAAAAACTAATAATATTAATAAAAAATAATAATGGAGAAACTTACTGTAATACCCTTGTGCTTGAATGAAGGTGAAGGAAAGATTCAATAAATGTGTAAGCGTATTAAAAACTAAATTTTCGAATCTAACCTTCATTCCTTCTCAATGTGTTGTATACCATGAAATGATTATACATTGTTCTATTGTGAACATTGTATACAGGGCCTCATGATATACATCCCCACAACAGCTCCCGGGTACCTAATTACTGCTAGGTGAACAGCAGTGAACACCACCTGCCAGCTCACCTAGTAATGAACACCACCTGCACATCGCACCGCACCACTTGCCAGCAGGTGCAGAAGTACGATGGAGAGAGCAAAGTATACAATATTTCAAGTATAGAAATAGAGATATATTTAGAATTTAACGTTTTCCTATAAAGTTTCAATAATACCTTTATTTAATGGTGCTACATAGCCTTCCCGGCTTGGTGCCTTTGATAATTACTTACTTACATTTATTGAACTTTATCATCTTTTACAAAAAGAAATTAACATAAAAAGTAGTCATTTGAATACACAACAGGCATAACTGTGACGTGCTTATCTCTGAAGCTAGACACAGATATAATGAAATAATCAATGATGGAGTCAGAGTTTGTCTCCTGTGGATTCCTTCCCATATTGGTCTCCGAATGCATGATGGAACTAATAAGTTGACCAAGACTTTTGCTCGTAAAGAGGAATTGATTACCAACTTGGACTGCTTTTGAGCAGCCTAAGGGCAGTAATATTCCGGGAACATCAACTAAATTTCGGAGACTTGAGGCAAAGTGAAATTCACACCAGTAACTCCATCTATCATCATTCTATTATGCAGGAAGAACCGCACGTCTATGGGTCATCCAATAATGTTAACTGACTTCTAGATGTTACCACTGCTAGGTTTAGGTTCGGCTACAAATACCTCTGGGAATTTGTAACATCTGCTGCTGTAGATTTGACTAAATGTAAACTCTGTCAGCAGAACTATTCGCATACTTTGCGTCATTATATAATGGAACGTGAAAAAATTCACGGAATTTAGAGATAACACCATCAATGGTTTCCAAGAAATGTGTAAGTACTTCATTCATAATGATGTGCTGCCCGAAATCTTAGCGAAGTATCCAAAATTTGCTTACTGTAAGTAATGCATACACATGACTGTAAAGCTGCCGCCCAGTTGGGTGGGTGTGCAGCAAGACTAGTACCCATCATAGATGTAAACTAGTGCGACTCATCATAGATGTAAAGTGCCTTGTATAGTGACTGTTGTGAGCCTCTTGTTGAATCACTTGTGACACAAAAGATTATTGGTGTGTGTATTTGTGTGTGTGATTAAATATGTATGTGTATGTTTATATGTATACCTATGTATATGTACATGTATGTATGAGAATGTGTACATGTATATATAACATTAATAATTTTGTAACTAGCGTCAAAAATTGTTATTTGCTTAGCTAAACGAACTAGAGGGTTCAGTTCCTGAACCAATTATGTGCCTCTGTAATCCTTTACACCACCGCCCACGGGGTGGTATATGGGGTGTAAATAAAGAAAGAAATTGAAAAATAGAAGTCGATATGTATGTAAATTATGATGCCGGATAGGATCACTATTAAGAACTTAATTATAAACCACAATATGTTCTGTATCATCAAAAATTCGGAAACATATCATATATTTTCAAATATTTGTAATTAAAGTATTTATTTAGGAAATATGTATTTTAGTTACCCTAGTTAGCTCTGAGAACACATATTCTTGCAGCAAGAATTTCTTTCCACCAATTGAGAGGTGCTAATAATGAGACTATAGTCTCGACCCACTGGACAGGTCATGAACAACAATCAACTATAGCACCATCTATGTCAGAAGATATTAAAAATGTTCTTAATATCATTCAAATTGTCAATACGAGAACAGAATACATATAGAATACAAAATGAGTGATGTCAAGGAATCACGTTGACTGACTGAGCCCATTGTAAAGGTTTGTGGCTTCGCCTGCCCGTCAGGTGCCAGGAACCTGTTTCCCGGAGGTGTTGACACAACACTCGCCATACCCTTCAAACCACCATGTAGAGCAGTTGCCAAATGCTGCAATCAGTCCCACTCGCTGTTCAGAGCCATCTGGAGGTGATGTTCGCTCCAGCTGGCTGCCAAACTCACCACCTGATAATTATGAAGTGCACAAGGGGACCGGTGCCAGACCGAAGACTCCTGCCATCATCCCAGCTCCCCCACAAGAACCAGGTGCTGCATCTTCTGCCAGTTGTGGGCCTTCCCCTGATGTAGAGTGGCCACTTCCTGGTTCTGGGATAATGTCACCTACTGTGAGACCACCATCCACAGCTGGACCCCACAGTCAACTGGAAGTGGGGGATAAGGAACTGGATCAAAATGAGACAGATCGCAACCTCAGCCTCCCTACCACCTCGCCCTTGGGTTGCTCCACTGTTCAAGCAGTGGTTGCCCTTCGTGACCGGTTGCAGGAACACCAGCAGCAGTCACAGCAGCAAACGGAGCGGCTGCAAGAGCAACTCCAACATGAGAAAAAATCCACCAGCGATATTTCGACGATGCTCACGTGTATGAGGGGACTTGTAAGCAATGACTGCCAAACTTCCCCTTCCACCCCTGAACCCTCCAAACATGTGTTCGCTTGCCCATCAGGGGAAACTTCTAGTGATCTTGAAACCTTGTGTAGTGGAGCCCTTCCACGCAGGTTAACTGCCAGCGTTGTGCTAAAGTATGTTAAAAACGACTCAATAGCTGGAAATGACCGACAAATTGTACTAGACCATTGGATACAAATGTGTGACATTGGTAAAAAACTAAAAAATGTTCCTGGACTTATACCGTAGTGCAATAGATAATATGTATATAGATAACATATATTAAGTGAACTAATAATATCAATATATAATGCTGACTTTAAATGCACAATTAACTAAGTTATCCATCCTTAGCTGGAACATTGCATCCCTCAATAAAAGATTCTCAGATTTACATCACAAAGTAACAACTGAACACATCGATATTGTATGTCTCCAGGAGTGCAGAGTTCCCGCAAGATCCTCACCCCCGAAATTGCCCTCATTTGTTTCTTACAACCTCAGATCCAGCAACTCTTGCATTCTATACATCAAACAATCCCTACCCCATCAACTTCTGCCAGAAAAACAAACTGCCGGTCAACAGTATCATGGAGTGAGGATCTATGTGGGCAACTCTGTCCTCAATGTATTTAATCTATATGCTCCAGCAGGAAAGTTAAATTATATTGATCTTCCAGCCTGCGCTCAAGCAGAGCCAACCATCATTCTTGGTGACTACAATGCTAGACACAAGGACATTGGCGGCTCTCGCTTCAGTAACGGTAATGGGAATCAACTGCTGTCGCTACTAAATAGTCACCAAGATGTGCAGATTGTGGGTGACCTTGAACCCACGCATATTTGTGGAGGCATTCTAGACCTCTGTGTTGGTTTCAACGTCTCTCACGTCTGGTGCACATCAACTATTGTAACAGATTTGTTGTCAGATCATCACCCTAGATTGACTACTCTATGTATAGGAGATACCATCCTGCCCGGTGGAACTTTCAAACGCAAACGGCTCAGTGTTCCTCCTGCTCGACGTGAAGACTTTGTTGCTCATGTGTCAGAGTGGTACAGCACTTATGATCCCTCCACAGTCCAGACATTTAACGACGATCTAGTACAGAGCATTCAGATGTTTGCTGACCCTTTAGGTCGGCCCCCTGCACCATCCAATAGTCGGAACGACATGAAAGGTAATAAACGTCATGCCTATTACAATGACCCCAAATTGCGTACTTTGAAACGCACTGCCAGACGAGTTGGACTTGCATATAGGGAAACACGTACGCCAGCAATGCTCAAGCTCTTTCAGAAAGCCCTAGCCAAGGCGAGGGAGCGCATGACAGAGCTCAGGCAAGATAACTGGGAAACTTTTGTTAACAGTCTCAACTCTCACACCCCCCTCAGCCAGGCATGGAAGGATATTAAAAGAATTAAAGGCGATAAGATCGGCCAAGTAGCACACCCTCACCCTCTACACAGAGCAAACGAGTTAGTCGATGCTTGGGCAACCACCTCTAGCTTCAATAATCTTCCCCCAGACATACAGTTCAGATTAAATGCTGGTTACGGAGATCGAGAAAGGCTCGTTGACTTCATGCTCCACAAGGAAGATGAATGCAACGTGCCATTCACTGAGTTTGAATTACTCGCGGCCCTAAACAAAGGCAAAGCCACATCCCCCGGTGAAGATGGTATCACTTATGACATATTGCGTCTGCTCCCTTTAGTACCAGGGAATCCCCTGCTTGAGCTGTATAATATGAGCTATGTTACTGGGGAACTTCCTATCTCTTGGACCAACAGTATAATCATTCCAATTCCCAAGCCAAATCAAGAGAATGCTTTCCGCCCAATTTCCCTTACTAGCTGCATTTGCAAAACATTCGAGAGAATGGTCCTAAACCGTCTCCTCCATAGAATAAGAACCATGCTATCCCCCCAGATATATGGCTTCATGCATGGAAGGAGTGTGCATCATTGCATCACCACCTTTCTTACCCTGCACACTGAAAAGTCATATACCACCTTCCTAGATCTTAAGTCTGCCTTTGATATTGCAAATAGACATGTTATCTTGAGTGAGCTTGCAAGAATGAATGTTGGTGGTCGGCTTCTTTGTTGGATCAGGGGTTACTTATCCAACAGGAAGTCATCTGTATTTTTCCAGGGGCATAGGAGTGTAACAAGAGACTTTGAACTAGGTACCCCGCAGGGTGGTGTCCTCAGTCCTACCTTATTTAATATCTTAATAAACACGCTGTTAAACTCTATACCGAGCAAACCCAACGTCCACATCATTAGCTATGCTGATGATATAATGATACACACCACTGGGTATGCTAACACACAGAACACTCTTAACTCTGTATTAGATTCATGTCAGGACCTAGGTTTAATTATCTCAGCAGAGAAAACAAAGATACTAAATCGGCGCCCACCCAGGCAGGGAGGAGCTGTTCGCAAGATGCAACTATCTGATGGCTCCCAGCTTGACTATGTAAACAGATTCAAATACCTTGGCCTTGAGGTGCCACTGTATGGTCCTGTTGTATTCAGACTCTGTCGTCAGTATAAAGAGAGGCTCCGAGCTCTCAAGGCTGTTGCAGGTTATCACTCAGGCTATGGTGCCAATGTCAGAATTGTCAAAATGATGTACCTTGCATACATCAGATCTTTAGTGGATTATGCTGCACCTCTGCTTGTTTTGATGCCTGAAAGAAAGCTTGGAGGGCTTGAAAAATTGCAGAACGAAGCCCTGAGGATAATCCTTGGGTGCCCTCGTACCACAAAGATACTTAATATGAGAAAGGAACTTAATATTCTGAGCGTTGTTGATCGTGTTACTGAAATTAACTGTCAAATTGGTATAAAAATGCTTAGGCTAACTCATCCTAATCCTTGCACAGAAGCCCTCCAGACTTACTTTATTGAAGATCAGCATTGTTCCAAATGGATAACAAAAACTGGAACTCAACTCAGAATGTATGGGGTTCATGATTTGTACCAAGAGAAACAACAACGGCACTTTCCTGCACCGTGGGAGGTTACACCCTTTCCAGTTTTAATCCCTCCCTTTCCACCCAAGAAGCAAATTAGAGATAAGCCCAAGCTTCGTCTTGAGGCAAAGCTCAACGCCTTAAGCCATATTGATGCTCTGTCCACAGAGCATTCTCTCTCTCAAATCATATACACTGATGGTTCCCTACACCGCACCACGGGTGCAGCTGGAAGTGCAGTTGTTCTGACAATGGGCGATGGCTTGTACTTTGAGTGGGGAGTCCGTATAAACAATTGGGCCTCTACCCTTCAGACTGAACTATTTGCCTTGATCCTTGCACTGAAATGTGTACAAGTCTCCAAACTTGATACATTAATTGTAAGTGACTCCTTATCATCCTTAAATGCTCTCAACTCTTTAAGACACAACTGTAACATGCTCGTGTCCGAAGCTAGACACAAATACAACAAAATTATTAAGGATGGTAACAGAGTCCATTTCATGTGGTCTCCATCTCATGTTGGCCTCCGAATGCATGATAGAGCTGATAAGTTAGCCAAAGAATCTGCCTTTAAAGGAGCCGTTGAGTGTAACCTTGGATTGTCAATGAGCAATCTGAGAGCAGCAGTACACCGAGAACTTCAACAAGATCTTGTAGATCTGAGGCAAAGTGAAATTGACACCAGTAATTCCATCTATCATCATACTATCATGCAAGAGGAGCCACACATCTATGGATCATCCAATAAAATCAGCAGACTTCTAGATGTTACTGCTGCTCGGCTTAGACTCGGTTACAAGTATCTCTGGGAATTCTCATTATCTGCCGATGTAGACCTGACCAAATGTAAACTGTGTCAACAAAATTATTCGCACACCCTCCGTCACTATGTGATGGAGTGCGAAAAGATACGTGAATTTAGAGACAATTCTATAACCAATGTTCCAGCGATGTGTAAATATTTCATTCAAAATGATCTGCTACCAGAAATTTTAGCCAAATATCCCCAGTTTGCTAACTGTAGGTAGTAACTGAGTGATTGTAACCTATCCACCGCTGCCCACTGGATGGGGGGCGGTGTGCAGGACAAACATATAAATTGTGACACTAGCTCTCCACATATGTCAGTTGCTTAATTTAGAACCTGTATTGAGGTCGATCTCGAACCCATTGTTGATGTGACGACTTATATTGAATTTTGTAACTAGCTCATCAAGATTGTAACTTGCTTAGCTAAATGAATTGTGGGGTTCAGTCCCTGAGCCCATTATGTGCCTCTGTAACCCTTTCCACTACCGCCCACAAGATGGGTATGGGGTGCATAATAAATGAACTAAAACTAACTGGTCACAAATTATTCTTTATTATGCACCCCATACCCATCCGTGGGCGGTGGTGTAAAGGATTACAGAGGCCCATAATCGGTTCAGGAACTGAACCCTCTAGTTCGTTTAGCTAAGCAAATAACAATTTGTGACGCTAGTTACAAAATTATTAATATTATATATACATGTACACACTCTCATACATACATGTATATATATATATATATATATATATATATATATATTATATATATATATATATATATATATATATATATATATATATATATATATACATATATACATACACATAATATCTAATCACCTACACAAATACACACATCAATAATCTTTTGTGTCACAAGTGATCAACAAGAGGCTCACAACAGTCACTATACAAGGCACTTTACATCTATGGTGAGTCACACAGTTACTAGTCTTGCTCCACACCCACCCAACTGGGCGGAGCTTTACAGTCATGTGCTCCACACCCACCCAACTGGGCAGCAGCTTTACAGTCATGTGCTCCACACCCACCCAACTGGGCGGCAGCTTTACAGTCATGTGCTCCACACCCACCCAACTGGGCGGCAGCTTTACAGTTATGTGCTCCACACCCACCCAACTGGGTGGCAGCTTTACAATCATGTGCATGCATTACCTACAGTAAACAAATTTTGGATACTTCGCTAAGATTTCGAGCAGCACATCATTATGAATGAAGTACTTACACATTTCTTGGACACTATTGATGGTGTTATCTCTAAATTCCGCGATTTTTTCACATTCCATTATATAATGACGCAAAGTATGCGAATAGTTCTGCTGACAGAGTTTACATTTAGTCAAATCTACATCAGCAGATGTTACAAACTCCCAGAGGTACTTGTAGCCGAGCCTAAGCCTAGCAGTGGTAACATCTAGAAGTCTGCTAACATTATTGGATGACCCATAGACATGCGGTTCTTCCTGCATAATAGGATGACGATAGATGGAGTAACTGGTGTGAATTTCACTTTGCCTCAAGTCTCCGAAATTTAGTTGATGTTCCTGGGATATTGCTGCCCTTAGGCTGCTCAAAGGCAGTCCAAGTTGGTAATCAATCCCCTCTTTACGAGCAAAAGTCTTGGCCAACTCATCAGTTCTCGGTGGCTATTTTTACATTATCATTTACAACTAACTTAAGTTAAATAACAACCAGTAAACAGACTGCTGTTTTCTAATTCTAGTTCAGGCACTTCCTGGGATAAAACGCGAACATTCCTTGAGGAACTGTGAGGTGCTTATCCGTTTTTCCTCGTAACGGTCCCAAAGCTTCCGCAAATGTTCCTGTTTCTCTTTATTGCCCTTGCGGCGATTGGACTTTAGCTTTTGATCAGAAACCAGTTGGTATTGCAAGGTTACCAGGGACGCCTCACGGTACAGTAAGGGGATTAAAATATATAAAGCCAAGTTGTCCCTCACTGCCCTTTGATTCAGACGCTGGTGCCATCCTTCTACGTCATTGTTGGTCCTCACCAGTCGTCTGAATGCACACCAGTTCCCCAATTCCCACACACTGTTGCACAGCCACGTATTTTTTATGTAATGAGTTAATTGTGTCGTTAAGGGTGGACTGCTAGCCGACTTTTCTAATTCAGCAAACGCCTTACAATTATGTAGTATATACGTACCACATAAGTACGTGTGTGTTACACACACACACACACCTTGTCAAGCACAAGACGAAGCTTGAAAAAGTTTAGTGGTATGCCAATAGGCTAGTCCCAGGTCTAAGAGACATGAGTTACGAGGACAGGCTGCGAGAAATGCACCTCATGACACTGGAAGACAGAAGAGTAAGGGGAGACATGATCACTACCTACAAAATTCTCAGAGCAATTGATAGGGTACATAAAGATAAACTGTTTAACACGCGAACAAGGGGACACAGGTGGAAACTTAGTACCCAAATGAGCCACTGGGATGTTAGAAAGAACTTTTTCAGTGTCAGAGTAGTTAATAGATGGAATGTATTAGGCAGTGATGTGGTGGAGGCTGACTCCATACACAGTTTCAAATGCAGATATGATAGAGCCCAGTAGGCTCAGGAATCTGTACATCAGTTAATTGCCAGTTGAGAGGTGGGATCAAAGAGCCGTAGCTCGACCCTCGCAACCACAACTAGGTGAGTACACACACGCACACACACGCACACACACACGTACACACACGTACACACGTACACACACACCACACACACACACACACACACACACACAACACACACACACCCACACACACACACACACACACACACACACACACACACACACACACAACACACAACACACAACACACACACACACACAGGGTTCGTTCTTGCACCGGTAATGTTCTTGTCTTCATAAACGATCTACCAGTGGGAATACAGAATTACATG
>WNGS01033925.1:31007-54331 GCA_020271785.1 Procambarus virginalis | reverse complement strand
TTCTATTACTCACCACACCCGTTCAGTATCATCGTTTATAATCAATACATAGACACACATCACAAACAATACGGTGATTACCGTACATCTGAGAGAATAAACATATACATCTTTCCTCCTTTACACAAGTAGTAGGTCCATACCATACACACACACTTTATGACCTAGGATACTACTGTAAGCCAATTTTCCAAGTAGGCATACGCACAAAGATAAAATATCAACAATAGTTACAGTCTTTGGATGTGCACAAATTGTAATGTACTATTCCTCGCGTCCCAATCGAATTAATCAAGCCTTTCCGTTGGACACATACCTATAATAATTATATACCATTATAAGTTACACCAATTTCAAACCAATCCTGGAGTATTCGGCTCCAGCATGGAGTCCATCATCGACAATCATAAGAATTATTCAACTGACAAGGCTGCAAACGTTGCCACAAGACTATACCCTAGCTGAAGGTATGAGCCACGAGGGGAGACTACGGGAAATAAACCTCGCTTCGTTGGAATACAGAAAGTTAGGGTGTGACATGTCGACCACAAATCATGACAGATTTCATCAGGGAAGTACGACAGACGGTTGATAAAGAACCGGCTGTTAAATAACCACCAAGTGTGGCACCGCACTAGGTACCAGACACGTGGAAACTAGATTGCAACCCAAATACCACAGAGATAGTATAAAAGAACTTTTGTTAGTTGGTCAGAGATGACTGTTGACAAATGGAATGACATTAGTAGTATCCAGAATGCTCTGTGGAGAAGTCTAGACGATCCAACATAACACAGTTTCACATGTAGATTTAATAGAGCCCAAAAGGCTCAAGAACCTGTACATCAAACACTGTTGATTGACGGTTGGAGCGGGACCAAAGATCCGAGCTCAACCCCCGCAGCACAACCTAGTGAGTACAACTAGTGTGAAGTACATCCCAGCTATTTGTTTGAGGAACAAGTCCATTATCTCAGTGTTTGCATAACATTATCAACGACAATCACAACATATGGAAGGGTGTGATGACCTTAACATACAACATTAGTATTTAACACTCGGCGTCATTATCATGACACTCTTCACATTTCCAGGAACTATGATCTACCCAAGCCTTGAAGCCGCATTGCACAGTGGTCACCATCACAAGCCATTAGTCTCCTTGTTGCCCATAATGTTGAAAATGAGTGTTTTTTTGGACTCAATAACCCCCTCACATACATGTAGTGTTGCAATGGGTTGACTTCTCTCACATTAATACTTCCTATCCACCTCTCTCCACTCTGCCTGTTGCTTGAATATTTCTGATTTTGCTTCTTATTTTGTCTCGTTGTGAATACACATTCAATGTCAACTTGTGATTTTGATTGTGGCACCTTTGGCCAAGTCATCCGCCACCTCGATGAGCACTAGTCCAACATGAGATACAATCCACACTTTCACACGTGGACAACGTAGTAAAATCAACAGCTGTGCTGCTGTTATCACCTTTTCTTAAACAACTACTTCAACTACTATGGAGATGAAGACTGGTTTTCGACTGTTTAAGGAATCTAGTGCTCCTCGGCTATCGACCAATACAAAAACATCTTTGTCGTCATGACGATACTTTCACCCAAAAAAAAAACCAAAAGAAAAAAACGCCAAATGGCCTGCACAGTTATAGCTTGTGTGATGATATATAACATACTAAGTACAGAGTTCAAAAATTTTTTTCCGTCCTACATTGTAATGGCTTGGCGCTTTCTCCCTAATAATTCCTTTCACCTGTCATCGCTTCATGCGCCCGCCCCCGCAGGTTAAATAAACTAGTCTTGACTACTCAATCCCTCTGAGATTTTGTATGTGTGACTATGTCTCCCACTAACCACATGCTTTTACCAGCGAGTGTGAGGTTTTGTGTCCTTGTAGTTCTCTTCTTGTGTACCTCAATCCCTCAGAGAGGATCCTACTGGAGCTCGGTTACTAGTCTGGTTGAGCAACATCTACATGCTAACGTCTACAATTGAGGCTTGGGCTTTGACAGAGAGTACATACTCTCAGTAGCATGTGACTTGAACTACCTCATCCCTTTGTGTTGGTATTTTACCTCAATAATATTATTTCAATTTCAATTTCAATTTCAATTACAACTATATAGAGCCGTGGGGTCAGCATACGGATTAGGGTTGGGATGGGAGGGGGGGTGGGAGGAGGAATGGTGCCTAACCACTTGGACTACCTTGTAGTTACCTTGTGATGGTTTTCGTGGCTTAGCGTCCCTCGCGGCCCGGTCATCCCCCAGGCCTCCTCGTTGCCGGTCTGGTCAACCAGTCTGTTGGACGCGGCTGCTCGCAGCCTGACGTATAAATCCAGCTTGGTCATCAGGTATCCTCTGGAGATACCAAAAGACGGTCGGGATTGAACGCCAACCTGCATGAAGCGAGACCATCGTTCTTCCACCCACCCCAAGTAGTTGAACGAGGTATGCAAACAACCTTAACAAAGCTTTCAGGAAGTATTGAAGGTGGAACCTGATTTGCCACTAGAGTTTAGATCCCAAACTGTACAGAAAATTCCACAGGACAGCCTCACTGAAATAACAGTGACACCAGCAGCAGTAAAGAGGCACGACATGTACTATAGTACTGTTGTGGGATAACAGCTTGTGGCTTAAGATTTATAAAGAACATCTGCACCCTTCTTTATTAACCCTAGACGCAGCATAGAGAAAAGAGATCGAGAGAGAGAAGAGAGAGAGAGAGAGAGAGAGAGAGAGAGAGAGGGAGAGAGAGAGAGAGAGAGAGAGAGAGAGCGAGGAGAGAGGACTGAGACTAAGGGGAAATATTAGAGAGAGAAATAGGTTAGAGTTGCAAAAGATAAGAGGAGATGAGAGGGGAGAGAACAAGAGGAAAGACGATGAGAAGGGAGAGGGGAGAGAACAAGAGAGGGAGAGAGAGTCAGGGAGGGGAGAGGAGAGACTTTACAAGTGAAGAGACAGCTACACACGGGATGGTACTGACACCTATAGCACAGGATAACAAAGGCAGAAGGGCACTGGCTGACTATAGCTCTAGGGCCCCAGCTGACTGTAGCTCTAGGGCCCCGGCTGACTATAGCTCTAGGGCCCCGGCTGACTATAGCTCTAGGCCCCGGCCTGACTATAGCTCTAGGGCCCCAGCTGACTATAGCTCTAGGGCCCCGGCTGACTATAGCTCTAGGGTCCGGCTGACTATAGCTCTAGGGCCCCAGCTGACTATAGCTCTAGGCCCCGGCTGACTATAGCTCTAGGGCCCCGGCTGATTATAGCTCTAGGGCCCCAGCTGACTGTAGCTCTAGGGCCCCGGCTGACTATAGCTCTAGGTGAGGGCCCCAGCTGATATAGCTCTAGGGCCCCGGCTGACTATAGCTCTAGGGCCCGGCTGACTATAGCTCTAGGGCCCCAGCTGACTGTAGCTCTAGGGCCCCGGCTGACTATAGCTCTAGGGCCCCGGCTGACTATAGCTCTAGGCCCCGGCTGACTATAGCTCTAGGGCCCTGGCT
This sequence comes from Procambarus virginalis, assembly GCA_020271785.1. Lineage (NCBI taxonomy): Eukaryota > Metazoa > Arthropoda > Malacostraca > Decapoda > Cambaridae > Procambarus > Procambarus virginalis. Next base: position 50,809 of record WNGS01033925.1, on the reverse strand, counting down.
GATTATAGCTCTAAGGCCCCGGCTGACTATAGCTCTAGGGCCCCAGCTGACTATAGCTCTAGGGCCCCAGCTGACTATAGCTCTAGGGCCCCGGCTGACTATAGCTCTAGGGCCCCAGCTGACTATAGCTCTAGGGCCCCAGCTGACTATAGCTCTAGGGCCCCAGCTGACTATAGCTCTAGGGCCCCGGCTGACTATAGCTCTAGGCCCCAGCTGACTATAGCTCTAGGGCCCAGCTGACTATAGCTCTAGAACCCCGGCTGACTATAGCTCTAGGGCCCCAGCTGACTATAGCTCTAGGCCCCAGCTGACTATAGCTCTAGGGCCCCGGCTGACTATAGCTCTAGGGCCCCGGCTGACTATAGCTCTAGGGCCCCGGCTGATTATGGCTCTAGGGCCCCGGCTGACTATAGCTCTAGGGCCCCGGCAGACTATGGCTCTAGGGCCCCGGCTGACCATAGCTCTAGGGCCCCGGCTGACTATAGCTCTAGGGTCCCGGCTGACTATAGCTCTAGGGCCCGGCTGACTATAGCTCTAGGGCGGCGGCTGACTATAGCTCTAGGGCCCCGGCTGACTATAGCTCTAGGGCCCCGGCTGACTATAGCTCTAGGGCCCCAGCTGACTATAGCTCTAGGGCCCCGGCTGACTATAGCTCTAGGGCCCCGGCTGACTATAGCTCTAGGGCCCCGGCTGACCATAGCTCTAGGGCTCCGGCTGACTATAGCTCTAGGGCCCCGGCTGACTATAGCTCTAGGGCCCCGGCTGACTATAGCTCTAGGGCCCCAGCTGACTATAGCTCTAGGGCCCCCGGCTGACCATAGCTCTAGGGCCCCCGGCTGACTATAGCTCTAGGGCCCCGGCTGACCATAGCTCTAGGGACCCGGCTGACCATAGCTCTAGGGGCCCCGGCTGACCATAGCTCTAGGGCCCCGGCTGACCATAGCTCTAGGGCCCCGGCTGACTATAGCTCTAGGGCCCCGGCTGACCATAGCTCTAGGGCTCCGGCTGACTATAGCTCTAGGGCCCCGGCTGATTATAGCTCTAGGGCCCCGGCTGACTATAGCTCTAGGCCCCAGCTGACTATAGCTCTAGGGCCCCGGCTGACTATAGCTCTAGGGCCCCAGCTGACTATAGCTCTAGGGCCCCGGCTGACTATAGCTCTAGGGCCCCAGCTGACTATAGCTCTAGGGCCCCAGCTGACTATAGCTCTAGGGCCCCAGCTGACTATAGCTCTAGGGCCCCGGCTGACTATAGCTCTAGGGCCCCAGCTGACTATAGCTCTAGGGCCCCAGCTGACTATAGCTCTAGAACCCCGGCTGACTATAGCTCTAGGGCCCCAGCTGACTATAGCTCTAGGGCCCCAGCTGACTATAGCTCTAGGGCCCCGGCTGACTATAGCTCTAGGGCCCCGGCTGACTATAGCTCTAGGGCCCCGGCTGATTATGGCTCTAGGGCCCCGGCTGACTATAGCTCTAGGGCCCCGGCAGACTATGGCTCTAGGGCCCCGGCTGACTATAGCTCTAGGGCCCCGGCTGATTATGGCTCTAGGGCCCCGGCTGACTATAGCTCTAGGGTCCCGGCTGACTATAGCTCTAGGGCCCCGGCTGACTATAGCTCTAGGGCGGCGGCTGACTATAGCTCTAGGGCCCCGGCTGACTATAGCTCTAGGGCCCCGGCTGACTATAGCTCTAGGGCCTCAGCTGACTATAGCTCTAGGGCCCCGGCTGACTATAGCTCTAGGGCCCCGGCTGACTATAGCTCTAGGGCCCCGGCTGACCATAGCTCTAGGGCCCCCGGCTGACCATAGCTCTAGGGCCCCCGGCTGACTATAGCTCTAGGGCCCCAGCTGACTATAGCTCTAGGGCCCCGGCTGATCATAGCTCTAGGGACCCGGCTGACCATAGCTCTAGGGCCCCCGGCTGACTATAGCTCTAGGGCCCCAGCTGACTATAGCTCTAGGGCCCCGGCTGACTATAGCTCTAGGGCCCCGGCTGACTATAGCTCTAGGGCCCCGGCTGACCATAGCTCTAGGGACCCGGCTGACCATAGCTCTAGGGCCCCGGCTGACCATAGCTCTAGGGCCCCGGCTGACCATAGCTCTAGGGCCCCGGCTGACTATAGCTCTAGGGCCCCGGCTGACCATAGCTCTAGGGCTCCGGCTGATTATAGCTCTAGGGCCCCGGCTGATTATAGCTCTAGGGCCCCGGCTGACTATAGCTCTAGGGCCCCGGCTGACTATAGCTCTAGGGCCCCGGCTGATTATAGCTCTAGGGCCCCGGCTGACTATAGCTCTAGGGCCCCGGCTGACTATAGCTCTAGGGCCCCGGCTGACTATAGCTCTAGGGCCCCGGCTGACCATAGCTCTAGGGCCCCGGCTGACCATAGCTCTAGGGCCCCGGCTGACTATAGCTCTAGGGCCCCGGCTGACTATAGCTCTAGGGCCCCGGCTGACTATAGCTCTAGGGCCCCGGCTGACAATAGCTCTAGGGCCCCAGCTGACTATAGCTCTAGGGCCCCGGCTGACTATAGCTCTAGAGCTAGTACAGGTGATGGTACAGGTGTTAGTACAGGTGTTGGTACAGGTGTTGGTACAGGTGTTGGTACTGGTGTTGGTACAGGTGTTGGTACAGGTGTTGGTACAGGTGTTGGTACAGGTGATGGAACAGGTGTTGGTACAGGTGATGGAACAGGTGTTGGTACAGGTGATGGTACAGGTGTTGGTACAGGTGTTGGGACAGGTGTTGGTACGGGTGATGGTACAGGTGATGGTACAGGTGTTGGTACAGGTGATGGTACAGGTGATGGTACAGGTGTTGGTACAGGTGATGGTACAGGTGATGGTAAAGGTGTTGGTACAGGTGATGGTACAGGTGATGGTACAGGTGTTGGTACAGGTGTTGGTACAGGTGTTGGTACAGGTGTTGGTACAGGTGATGGTACAGGTGTTGGTACAGGTGATGGTACAGGTGTTGGTACAGGTGATGGTACAGGTGTTGGTACAGGTGTTGGTACAGGTGATGGTACAGGTGTTGGTACAGGTGATGGTACAGGTGTTGGTACAGGTGTTGGTACAGGTGATGGTACAGGTGATGGTACAGATGCTAGTACAGGTGCTGGTACAGGTGCTAGTACAGGTGCTAGCACAGGTGCTAGTACAGAGGCTAGTACAGGTACTGGTACAGGTGCTAGTACAGATGCTATTACAGATGTTGGTACAGGTGCTAGTACAGGTGCTAGTACAGGTGCTAGTACAGGTGCTGGTACAGGTGCTAGCACAGGTGCTAGTACAGATGCTAGTACAGATGCTGGTACAGGTGCTAGTACAGGTGCTAGTACAGGTGTTAGCACAGGTGCTAGTACAGAGGCTAGTACAGGTGCTAGCACAGGTGCTAGTACAGAGGCTAGTACAGGTGCTAGCACAGGTGCTAGCACAGGTGCTAGTACAGAGGCTAGTACATATGCTAGTGCAGGTGCTAGCACAGATGCTGATACAGGTGCTGGTACAGGTGCTAGTACAGGTGCTAGTACAGATGCTGGTACAGATGCTGGTACAGGTGCTAGTACAGGTGCTAGAACAGATGCTGGTACAGGTGCTAGTACAGATGCTGGTACAGGTGCTAGTACAGGTGCTAGCACAGGTGCTAGTACAGAGGCTAGTACAGGTCCTGGTACAGGTGCTAGTACAGATGCTAGTACAGGTGCTAGTACAGATGCTGGTACAGGTGCTAGTACAGATGCTAGTACAGGTGCTAGTACAGGTGCTAGGACAGATGCTAGTACAGGTGCTAGTACAGGTGCTAGTACAGGTGCTAGGACAGATGCTAGTACAGAGGCTAGTACAGGTGCTAGCACAGGTGCTAGTACAGATGCTAGTACAGATGCTGGTACAGATGCTGGTACAGGTGCTAGTACAGATGCTGGTACAGGTGCTAGTACAGATGCTAGTAAAGGTGCTAGTACAGGTGCTGGTACAGGTGCTAGCACAGGTGCTAGTACAGGTGCTGGTACAGGTGCTAGTACAGGTGCTAGTACAGGTGCTAGTACAGGTGCTAGTACAGGTGCTAGTACAGATGCTGGTACAGGTGCTAGTACAGGTGCTGGTACAGGTGCTGGTACAGGTGCTGGTACAGGTGCTGATACAGATGCTAGTACAGGTGCTAGTACAGGTGCTAGTACAGGTGCTAGTACAGATGCTGGTACAGGTGCTAGTACAGGTGCTAGTACAGGTGCTGGTACAGATGCTAGTACAGGTGCTAGTACAGGTGCTAGTACAGGTGCTAGTACAGGTGCTAGTACAGGTGGTAGTACAGATGCTAGTACAGATGCTAGTACAGATGCTAGTACAGATGCTGGTACAGGTGCTAGTACAGGTGCTGGTACAGGTGCTAGTACAGGTGCTAGTACAGGTGCTAGTACAGATGCTGGTACAGGTGGTAGTACAGATGCTAGTACAGATGCTAGTACAGATGCTAGTACAGATGCTGGTACAGGTGCTAGTACAGGTGTTAGCACAGGTGCTAGTACAGGTGCTAGTACAGGTGCTAGTACAGGTGCTAGCACAGGTGCTAGTACAGGTGTTAGCACAGGTGCTAGTACAGATGCTGGTACAGGTGCTAGTACAGATGCTGGTACAGGTGCTGGTACAGGTGCTAGTACAGATGCTAGTACAGATGCTGGTACACGTGCTAGTACAGGTGCTGGTACAGGTGCTGGTACAGGTGCTGGTACAGATGCTGGTACAGGTGCTAGTACAGATGCTGGTACAGCTGCTAGTACAGATGCTAGTACAGGTGCTAGTACAGGTGCTAGTACAGGTGCTAGTACAGATGCTAGTACAGGTGCTAGTACAGGTGCTAGTACAGGTGCTGGTACAGATGTTGGTACAGCTGCTAGTACAGGTGCTAGTACAGGTGTTAGTACAGGTGCTAGTACAGATGCTAGTACAGGTGCTAGTACAGGTGCTAGTACAGGTGCTAGTACAGATGCTAGTACAGATGCTAGTACAGGTGCTAGTACAGGTGCTGGTACAGGTGCTAGTACAGATGCTGGTACAGGTGCTAGTACAGGTGCTAGTACAGATGCTAGTACAGGTGCTAGCACAGGTGCTAGTACAGGTGCTAGTACAGATGCTAGTACAGATGCTAGTACAGGTGCTAGTACAGGTGCTGGTACAGGTGCTAGTACAGATGCTGGTACAGGTGCTAGTACAGGTGCTAGTACAGATGCTAGTACAGGTGCTGGTACAGGTGCTAGTACAGATGCTAGTACAGGTGCTAGTACAGATGCTAGTACAGGTGCTAGTACAGGTGCTAGTACAGGTGCTAGTACAGGTGCTAGTACAGGTGCTAGTACAGATGCTGGTACAGGTGCTAGTACAGGTGCTAGTACAGATGCTGGTACAGGTGCTAGTACAGGTGCTAGTACAGGTGCTAGTACAGGTGCTGGTACAGGTGCTAGTACAGGTGCTAGTACAGGTGCTGGTACAGGTGCTAGTACAGGTGCTAGTACAGGTGCTAGTACAGGTGCTGGTACAGGTGCTAGTACAGGTGCTAGTACAGGTGCTGGTACAGGTGCTAGTACAGGTGCTAGTACAGATGCTGGTACAGGTGCTAGTACAGGTGCTAGTACAGGTGCTAGTACAGGTGCTAGTACAGATGCTGGTACAGGTGCTAGTACAGGTGCTGGTACAGGTGATGGTACAGGTGCTAGTACAGGTGCTAGTACAGGTGCTGGTACAGGTGCTAGTACAGGTGCTAGTACAGGTGCTAGTACAGGTGCTAGTACAGGTGCTAGTACAGGTGCTAGTACAGATGCTGGTACAGGTGCTAGTACAGATGCTGGTACAGATGCTGGTACAGATGCTAGTACAGGTGCTGGTACAGATGCTGGTACAGGTGCTGGTACAGGTGCTAGTACAGGTGCTGGTACAGATGCTAGTACAGGTGCTAGTACAGATGCTAGTACAGGTGCTAGTACAGGTGCTAGTACAGGTGCTAGTACAGATGCTGGTACAGGTGCTAGTACAGGTGCTGGTACAGGTGCTAGTACAGGTGCTAGTACAGGTGCTAGTACAGGTGCTAGTACAGATGCTGGTACAGGTGCTAGTACAGGTGCTAGTACAGATGCTGGTACAGATGTTGGTACATCTGCTAGTACAGGTGCTAGTACAGGTGCTGGTACAGGTGTTGGTACAGGTGCTAGTACAGATGCTAGTACAGGTGCTAGTACAGGTGCTAGTACAGGTGCTAGTACAGGTGCTAGTACAGGTGCTAGTGCAGATGCTAGTACAGGTGCTAGTACAGATGCTGGTACAGGTGCTAGTACAGGTGCTAGTACAGATGCTAGTACAGGTGCTAGTACAGGTGCTAGTACAGGTGCTAGTACAGATGCTGGTACAGATGCTGGTACAGGTGCTAGTACAGGTGCTAGTACAGATGCTGGTACAGATGGTGGTACAGGTGCTGGTACAGATGCTGGTACAGGTGCTGGTACAGGTGCTAGTACAGGTGCTAGTACAGGTGCTAGTACAGATGCTGGTACAGATGCTAGTACAGGTGTTAGTACAGGTGCTAGTACAGATGCTATTACAGATGCTGGTACAGATGCTGGTACAGGTGCTAGTACAGATGCTAGTACAGGTGCTGGTACAGGTGCTGGTACAGGTGCTAGTACAGATGCTGGTACAGGTGCTGGTACAGGTGCTAGTACAGGTGCTAGTACAGATGCTGGTACAGGTGCTAGTACAGATGCTGGTACAGATGCTGGTACAGGTGCTAGTACAGGTGCTAGTACAGGTGCTGGTACAGGTGCTGGTACAGATGCTGGTACAGATGCTGGTACAGGTGCTAGTACAGATGCTGGTACAGATGCTGGTACAGGTGCTAGTACAGATGCTAGTACAGGTGCTGGTACAGGTGTTGGTACAGGTGCTAGTACAGATGCTAGTACAGGTGCTAGTACAGGTGCTGGTACAGGTGCTAGTACAGGTGCTAGTACAGATGCTAGTACAGATGCTGGTACAGGTGCTAGTACAGATGCTAGTACAGATGCTGGTACAGGTGCTAGTACAGGTGCTAGTACAGGTGCTAGTACAGGTGCTAGTACAGATGCTAGTACAGGTGCTAGTACAGGTGCTAGTACAGATGCTGGTACAGGTGCTAGTACAGGTGCTAGTACAGATGCTAGTACAGATGCTGGTACAGGTGCTAGTACAGATGCTAGTACAGATGCTGGTACAGGTGCTAGTACAGGTGCTAGTACAGGTGCTAGTACAGGTGGTAGTACAGAGGCTAGTACAGGTGCTAGTACAGGTGCTAGTACAGGTGCTAGTACAGATGCTGGTACAGGTGCTAGTACAGGTGCTAGCACAGGTGCTAGTACAGGTGCTAGTACAGATGCTAGTACAGGTGCTAGCACAGGTGCTAGTACAGGTGCTAGTACAGGTGCTAGTACAGGTGCTAGTACAGATGCTAGTACAGGTGCTAGTACAGGTGCTAGTACAGGTGCTAGTACAGAGGCTAGTACAGGTGCTAGTACAGGTGCTAGTACAGATGCTGGTACAGGTGCTAGTACAGGTGCTAGTACAGATGCTAGTACAGATGCTGGTACAGGTGCTAGTACAGATGCTAGTACAGATGCTGGTACAGGTGCTAGTACAGGTGCTAGTACAGGTGCTAGTACAGGTGCTAGTACAGGTGCTAGTACAGGTGCTAGTACAGGTGCTAGTACAGGTGCTAGTACAGGTGCTAGTACAGGTGCTAGTACAGATGCTGGTACAGATGCTGGTACAGGTGCTAGTACAGGTGCTAGTACAGGTGCTAGTACAGGTGCTAGTACAGGTGCTAGTACAGGTGCTAGTACAGGTGCTAGTACAGATGCTGGTACAGGTGCTAGTACAGGTGCTAGTACAGGTGCTAGTACAGGTGCTAGTACAGATGCTGGTACAGATGCTGGTACAGGTGCTAGTACAGGTGCTAGTACAGGTGCTAGTACAGGTGCTAGTACAGGTGCTAGTACAGGTGCTAGTACAGGTGCTAGTACAGGTGCTAGTACAGGTGCTAGTACAGGTGCTAGTACAGGTGCTAGTACAGGTGCTAGTACAGATGCTGGTACAGGTGCTAGTACAGGTGCTAGTACAGGTGCTAGTACAGGTGCTAGTACAGGTGCTAGTACAGGTGCTAGTACAGATGCTGGTACAGGTGCTAGTACAGGTGCTAGTACAGGTGCTAGTACAGGTGCTAGTACAGGTGCTAGTACAGGTGCTAGTACAGATGCTGGTACAGGTGCTAGTACAGGTGCTAGTACAGGTGCTAGTACAGGTGCTAGTACAGGTGCTAGTACAGGTGCTAGTACAGGTGCTAGTACAGGTGCTAGTACAGGTGCTAGTACAGGTGCTAGTACAGATGCTGGTACAGGTGCTAGTACAGGTGCTAGTACAGGTGCTAGTACAGGTGCTAGTACAGATGCTAGTACAGGTGCTAGTACAGATGCTAGTACAGGTGCTGGTACAGGTGCTAGTACAGGTGCTGGTACAGGTGCTAGTACAGGTGCTAGTACAGGTGCTAGTACAGGTGCTAGTACAGGTGCTAGTACAGGTGCTAGTACAGATGCTGGTACAGGTGCTAGTACAGGTGCTAGTACAGGTGCTAGTACAGGTGCTAGTACAGGTGCTAGTACAGGTGCTGGTACAGGTGCTAGTACAGGTGCTAGTACAGGTGCTGGTACAGGTGCTAGTACAGGTGCTGGTACAGATGCTAGTACAGGTGCTAGTACAGGTGCTAGTACAGGTGCTAGTACAGAGGCTAGTACAGGTGCTAGTACAGGTGCTAGTACAGGTGCTAGTACAGGTGCTAGTACAGGTGCTAGTACAGAGGCTAGTACAGGTGCTAGTACAGGTGCTAGTACAGGTGCTAGTACAGATGCTGGTACAGGTGCTAGTACAGGTGCTAGTACAGGTGCTAGTACAGATGCTAGTACAGGTGCTAGCACAGGTGCTAGTACAGGTGCTAGTACAGAGGCTAGTACAGGTGCTAGTACAGGTGCTAGTACAGGTGCTAGTACAGATGCTGGTACAGGTGCTAGTACAGGTGCTAGTACAGGTGCTAGTACAGATGCTGGTACAGATGCTAGTACAGGTGCTAGTACAGATGCTAGTACAGGTGCTAGTACAGATGCTAGTACAGATGCTAGTACAGGTGCTAGTACAGGTGCTAGTACAGGTGCTAGTACAGGTGCTGGTACAGGTGCTAGTACAGATGCTAGTACAGGTGCTAGTACAGATGCTAGTACAGGTGCTGGTACAGATGCTGGTACAGGTGCTAGTACAGATGCTAGTACAGGTGCTGGTACAGATGTTGGTACAGGTGCTAGTACAGATGCTAGTACAGGTGCTAGTACAGGTGCTAGTACAGATGCTGGTACAGGTGCTAGTACAGATGCTGGTACAGATGCTAGTACAGGTGCTGGTACAGGTGCTGGTACAGATGCTAGTACAGGTGCTAGTACAGGTGCTAGTACAGATGCTGGTACAGGTGCTAGTACAGGTGCTAGTACAGGTGCTAGTACAGGTGCTAGTACAGATGCTGGTACAGATGCTGGTACAGGTGCTAGTACAGGTGCTAGTACAGGTGCTGGTACAGGTGCTAGTACAGGTGCTAGTACAGGTGCTAGTACAGATGCTAGTACAGGTGCTAGTACAGGTGCTAGTACAGATGCTGGTACAGATGCTGGTACAGGTGCTAGTACAGGTGCTAGTACAGGTGCTAGTACAGGTGCTAGTACAGGTGCTAGTACAGGTGCTAGTACAGGTGCTGGTACAGGTGCTAGTACAGGTGCTGGTACAGGTGCTAGTACAGGTGCTAGTACAGGTGCTAGTACAGGTGCTAGTACAGGTGCTAGTACAGGTGCTAGTACAGGTGCTAGTACAGGTGCTGGTACAGGTGCTGGTACAGGTGCTAGTACAGGTGCTGGTACAGGTGCTAGTACAGGTGCTAGTACAGGTGCTAGTACAGGTGCTAGTACAGGTGCTAGTACAGGTGCTAGTACAGGTGCTAGTACAGGTGCTAGTACAGGTGCTGGTACAGGTGCTGGTACAGGTGCTAGTACAGGTGCTAGTACAGGTGCTAGTACAGGTGCTGGTACAGGTGCTAGTACAGGTGCTAGTACAGGTCCTGGTACAGGTGCTAGTACAGGTGCTAGTACAGGTGCTAGTACAGGTGCTAGTACAGGTGCTAGTACAGGTCCTGGTACAGGTGCTAGTACAGGTGCTAGTACAGGTCCTGGTACAGGTGCTAGTACAGGTGCTAGTACAGGTGCTAGTACAGGTGCTAGTACAGGTGCTAGTACAGGTGCTGGTACAGGTGCTAGTACAGGTGCTAGTACAGGTGCTAGTACAGGTGCTGGTACAGGTGCTAGTACAGGTGCTAGTACAGGTGCTAGTACAGGTGCTAGTACAGAGGCTAGCACAGGTGCTAGTACAGGTGCTAGTACAGGTGCTGGTACAGGTGCTAGTACAGGTGCTGGTACAGGTGCTAGTACAGGTGCTAGTACAGGTGCTAGTACAGATGCTGGTACAGATGCTGGTACAGGTGCTAGTACAGGTGCTGGTACAGGTGCTAGTACAGGTGCTGGTACAGGTGCTAGTACAGGTGCTAGTACAGGTGCTGGTACAGGTGCTGGTACAGGTGCTGGTACAGGTGCTAGTACAGGTGCTAGTACAGGTGCTAGTACAGGTGCTAGTACAGGTGCTAGTACAGGTGCTAGTACAGGTGCTAGTACAGGTGCTGGTACAGGTGCTAGTACAGGTGCTAGTACAGGTGCTAGTACAGAGGCTAGTACAGGTGCTAGTACAGGTGCTAGTACAGGTGCTAGTACAGATGCTGGTACAGGTGCTAGTACAGGTCCTGGTACAGGTGCTAGTACAGGTGCTAGTACAGGTCCTGGTACAGGTGCTAGTACAGGTGCTAGTACAGGTGCTAGTACAGGTGCTGGTACAGGTGCTAGTACAGGTGCTAGCACAGGTGCTAGTACAGGTGCTAGTACAGGTGCTAGTACAGGTGCTAGTACAGGTGCTAGTACAGGTGCTAGTACAGGTGCTAGTACAGGTGCTAGTACAGGTGCTAGTACCGGTGCTAGTACAGGTGCTAGTACAGGTGCTAGCACAGGTGCTAGTACAGGTGCTAGTACAGGTGCTAGTACAGGTGCTAGTACAGGTGCTAGCACAGGTGCTAGTACAGGTGCTGGTACAGGTGCTAGTACAGGTGCTAGTACAGGTGCTAGTACAGGTGCTAGTACAGGTGCTAGTACAGGTGCTAGTACAGGTGCTAGTACAGGTGCTAGTACAGGTGCTAGTACAGGTGCTAGCACAGGTGCTAGCACAGATGCTAGTACAGGTGCTAGCACAGGTGCTAGTACAGGTGCTAGTACAGGTGCTAGTACAGGTGCTAGTACAGATGCTGGTACAGGTGCTAGTACAGGTGCTGGTACAGGTGCTAGTACAGGTGCTAGTACAGGTGCTAGTACAGGTGCTAGTACAGGTGCTAGTACAGGTGCTAGTACAGGTGCTGGTACAGGTGCTAGTACAGGTGCTAGTACAGATGCTGGTACAGGTGCTAGTACAGATGCTGGTACAGGTGCTAGTACAGGTGCTGGTACAGGTGCTAGTACAGGTGCTAGTACACGTACTAGTACAGGTGCTAGTACACGTACTAGTACAGATGCTGGTACAGGTGCTAGTACAGATGCTGGTACAGGTGCTAGTACAGATGCTGGTACAGGTGCTAGTACAGGTGCTGGTACAGGTGCTAGTACAGGTGCTAGTACACGTACTAGTACAGGTGCTAGTACACGTACTAGTACAGATGCTGGTACAGGTGCTAGTACAGATGCTGGTACAGGTGCTAGTACAGGTGCTAGTACACGTACTAGTACAGATGCTAGTACAAAGGTGTTATGACCTAGCCAAACCAGTTCACACTGGATACCCTGAGGTCATACCATTAAGAGTCAAGGTACCTCTATTACAATGTGATCCATTCTGCTGTATTTGAGATACCATTATATACACGAGTATTACAGTCTAGTCTACGGTATTTTGCTGCAATATTATTATCATTATATTTCTTAATGTGTAGTGGGAGAGTTTGTAACTGCTTGTTTCGTCAGCCGGCGGCTGCTACTATCATTATCCCCCCCCCCTCCCTTGCCTGTGTGTGTGTGTGTGTGTGTGTGTGTGTGTGTGTGTGTGTGTGTGTGTGTGTGTGTGTGTGTGTGTCAGTACAGCCAACCCGCTGCGGTTGGTAAGCTTCTTGCTTGTTGTATATACATATTTGTATGCTAATTTTGTGTAGTTGAACATCTGCGTATGTTCCCAAGGTGTATTTATACGTAAGGGTATTTTTGGAGTTTTCTGTTCTCTGTGTTGAGTTATATATTATGTATAGAGTTGACCAGTGGTGGAGTCAGCCAGCAGTGTTGGTACTGTGAGGTGACCAGTGGTGGAGTCAGCCAGCAGTGTTGGTACTGTGAGGTGACCAGTGGTGGTGTCAGCCAGCAGTGTTGGTACTGTGAGGTGACCAGTGGTGGTGTCAGCCAGCAGTGTTGGTACTGTGAGGTGACCAGTGGTGGTGTCAGCCAGCAGTGTTGGTACTGTGAGGTGACCAGTGGTGGAGTCAGCCAGCAGTGTTGGTACTGTGAGGTGACCAGTGGTGGAGTCAGCCAGCAGTGTTGGTACTGTGAGGTGACCAGTTGTGGTGTCAGCCAGCAGTGTTGGTACTGTGAGGTGACCAGTGGTGGTGTCAGCCAGCAGTGTTGGTACTGTGAGGTGACCAGTGGTGGTGTCAGCCAGCAGTGTTGGTACTGTGAGGTGACCAGTGGTGGTGTCAGCCAGCAGTGTTGGTACTGTGAGGTGACCAGTGGTGGTGTCAGCCAGCAGTGTTGGTACTGTGAGGTGACCAGTGGTGGTGTCAGCCAGCAGTGACCTCACTGCTCTGTCTGGGTTCTTGGGCTCACACGTATTGTGTGTGTTTGAGCTTTCTGGGTAAATTTGTATGTATTTATCTATTGAACTTGTTACCATTATGTAAGCAGTGGATGATTAGTGTGGATCAGAGGTTCTATAGTGCTGTCACTGGATTCACGTGTGTAACCTTTTTGGTGAGGTGACTTATTAGTCGTAGAGCCGTTTGGGGACATTGTAATTTTCTGGTGCCTGTGTAGAGTTCAACTCTGGAGAGGAGATTCAGGACTTAGCCAAATTTCATAGTTTGTGGATTTTACTTTAGAGAGGCGATTCCTGACTCTGCCAGATTTCTAAGACATTTTGAACTTTTGAAGACGAGTAATTAACTTTGTCATTTGTCCGTCAGTGTAGACTCAAAACGTGAATTGATGCGTTTTTGGACTTTGCCATTGTCAGTCTTTGTAGATTCTGACTTTCAAGAAGAGTTTTATTGTCATTTGTTAGTCCAGTTGGGACTTAGTTTCTCTGAAAGGCAAAGCGATACTTCATTTACTTTATTCCCCCACTCTGGTTACTTAACAGCGCCACCCACCTTGTTCACCACTTAACAGCTAGTCTTAAGCTGTTTAGTGTACCCAAGTCATTAGGTGATCTTTACTTAGTGACATCTAGCTGCTTGACTTGTGCCTTGACTTAACTTGATTGTTACTTAGTGGTGAATTTGTATATAGATAATGGTGAATATAATGCTGGCTGCCTGTGGCATGTAGGTAAAGGTCGCCCCAGTAAACTGCTGGATTTTACTTAAGACTTTCACTCATCTCATTTTTTTATTTATTCACTTGAAGGCCACTAAGTTCAATGAGATATGAGATAAGGTCTTATCTTTGAGCCTTATTGAGGAGCATGACAACACTTTGTTAGTACAGGTGCTAGCACAGGTGCTGATACAGGTGCTGGTATAGGTGCTGGTACACGTGCTGGTATAGGTGCTGGTATAGGTTCTAATACAGGCGCTGGCACAGATGATATTACAGATACTAAAACAGGTGGTAGTGCACTTGCAGGTGACTAGCATAAACACCCCCCCCCCCAGTGCACACTTGTGCGAACGAGTGCCCAAAACACTGTTCACCTGTGAATAACGTGTGCACACTCATAGTGGACTCCTGTGAACGTGCCTACAGCCGCACGAGGTGTGCACCTCGTACCGTACACCTGTTAACAACGCGTGCACAACCGCTCCCGCTGTGCCGAGTCAGAAAAGCAATTTCAAGGGGGAGGGAGGAAGGAGTCTGCTGCGGCTTCTGGTTTTTTCACCAAGACCGACACACGGAGGAAATTGTATCAGTGGAGATTTGTATGCCGGAAAAATCTGTATTGTATTTCAGAAGAGCCAAATGTGTGTGTGTGTGTTTTCACTCACCTAGTTGTGCTTGCGGGGGTTGTGCTCTGTCTCTTTGGTCCCGCCTCTCAACTGTCAATCAACAGGTGTACAGGTTCCTGAGCCTACTGGGCTCTATCATATCTACACTTGAAACTGTGTATGGAGTCAGCCTCCACCACATCACTGCCTAATGCATTCCATTTATTAACTACTCTGACACTAAACAAATTATTTCTAATGTAGTCTTTATGGCTCATTTGGGTACTCAATTTCCACCTGTGTGTGTGTGTGTGTGGTGTGTGTGTGTGTGTGTGTGTGTGTGTGTGTGTGTGTGTGTGTGTGTGTGTGTGTGTAGGGGGGGGGGGGGTGTAGGCATCAGGTGAAAATAATAATGCCCAGTCGTTACCATCTAGCCCGAGGACTGAACCCGGTCTCCTTGATGATGGTGATCCGAGAACGTAGCCCTTTCTGCTAAACGTTCATAAGTGAATAGACGAAACAGGGCACCCACAAAGGCTTATTAGTTACAATTAAATAAATCGTAATTGAAAGTCGCACTTTAAACTTACATTATGTCCTATAATATTGGTTTGACAGCCTCTCGCTACCAAGACCAGAGGCCAGATTCACGAAGCAGTTACGCCAGTACTTACGAACGTGTACATCTTTCCTCAATCTTTGACGGCTTTGGTTACATTTATTAAACATTTTACAAGCTTGAAAACTTCCCAATCAACTGTTGTTATTGTTATAAACAGCCTCCTGGTGCTTCGGAACTCATTAACTGTTTAATAATTGTAAGCAAAGCCGCCAAATATTGAGAAAAGATGGACAGGTTCGTAAGTACTTGCGTAACTGCTTAGTGAATCGAGGTCCAGACTCTGCGCCACCGCGCACCAACTGTGGAGCTGCACTCTCTCTGTTTTTCACCATAACCTCATAATACACCCAGACCTCGCTAGCGCAAGCTACTGATCACATCTTGTCCGACAGGATGCGATTTGATGCGATTTTATAAAATCAGACACTAATGCTATTTTATATGGTGCGCCCAACTCTCTTTTAGCTGTCTCTCTGTGACTTGTCCCCCGTGTCCCTGTGGTGTCTCTGAGACTCTCAGACACACGCTGGGACCTCTGTGGGGCCTCCTGGGTAGTGCTGGTGTTGGCTCTGATGTAAACAATAATTCACACACACACTAAGAGTCACGTGTGTGACAAACCATCAATTTTACTCATAAAATTCTCGATGCTGGGACGATTTCATATCACGATCCACCATGTTCACGTGTCTTCTCTTGTTCAGAATGTTAATTTTGTTCACGTTGTATCTTCTTGTTCACCTCACATTATGTTAAATGCTTCATTCCTAGCAATTAGTGGTTTACGATCATTTAAACGACACATACAAAAATATACGAAACCGAAGAAGATATTTTGGGCCATACAGAGCACCTCTTATTAATACCCCACCCAAACGCCTTCGTACATGTCTAGCCTACGGATGAAACAATCCAGCAATCTCACATCTATGTTACCAGGGAAATTTGTTCCACAAATCAACTCTCCTGTTTGCAAACCAGTATTTACCCAGGTCTTTCCTGAATCTAAACTTCTTCAAATTTCTATCCGGTGTGATATCTTTCCATCTATTGGAACACGTAGTTCGTAGAACACGTAGAACACTATAGTTGTCCGCCAACCACGTGATTTAATGTACACTTCTTTTGTATACACTCTGTATACATTGTGTATACACGTATACACTGTACACGAAGCATAACTTACACAGGACCCCAGACAGGGGGCGTACCAGGTCAGTCCCACACCAACACGTGGTGACCTGTACACGTGGTGACCTGTACACGTGGTGACCTGTACACGTGGTGACCTGTACACGTGGTGACCTGTACACGTGGTGACCTGTACACGTGGTGACCTGTACACGAAGGCTAGACACAAGGCGTCGTCCTTAACACACAAGAATGGTTATTTGAGTCACTGTAAGCTCCCCCGACCTCAGTCAGAGAGGTAGTGAGGTAGACACTACACACGGGTCACTACAGTCAGAGAGATCAGCGTTAGGGGGGCAACTGATGAGCTTGGCTGTGTCCTGGAATGCTTCTTATGGATTATCAATAAGCTGCTCTTGGAAATCCTCTCTAATGCGCGCTAAAGCTGTACACTCAAAGGTCACATGGCTGGTACTGGAGATCTCCTCTACTATGGAGGGCTGCTTAAGAGAATGGAGAGTGCACAAGCGTCGCCATACACCAGTTTACCATGCACGGTGGTGCATTGGGTCGAGTTTCCATTAACATTGCTCGAAACATCTCGTGTTTAGGAGTGTTGAAGAGCCTTAAACAGAACGGGGGACGAATGATCGAGACGGACATCACGGGAAGGTATTTTGTTTCCAGGTTTCAGAAGCAGAAAACTTCCGTTAATGAGGAACTGGTTTAAAGATTCTAGGGTGAACCAGACTTCAACAGCTTCACACACACACACACAGAAATTACACCTTACGTCGCTGGAAGACAGAAGAATTAAGGGGACGTGATCACCACATACAAGATTCTCAAATGAATTGATAGGGTAGATAAGGACATTATACTTAACACAAGGGGCACACGCACTAAGGCACACAGGTGGAAACTGAGTGCCCAAATGAGCCACAGAGATATTAGAAAGAACTTTTTTAGTGTCAGAGTAGTTGACAAAGAAAATGCATTAAGTAGTGATGTGGTGGAGGCTGACTCCATACACAGTTTCAAGTGTAAATATGATAGAGCCCAGTAGGCTCAGGAACCTGTGCACCAGTTTGATTGACAGTTGAGAGGTGGAACCAAAGAGCCACAGCTCAACCCCCACAAGCACAAATAGGCGAGTATACACACACACACACACACGCACACACACACACACACACACACACACACACAACACACACACACACACACACACACACACAGGGGATTCAGGGGAATCGACAGGGTTGATAAAGACAGGCTGTTTAACACAAGGGGCACACGCACTAGGGGACACAGGTGGAAACTGAGTGCCCAATGAGCCACAGAGATATTAGAAAGAACTTTTTTAGTGTCAGAGTGGTTGACAAATGGAATGCATTAGGAAGCGATGTGGTGGAGGCTGAGTCCATACACAGTTTCAAGTGTAGATATGATAGAGCCCATTAGGCTCAGGAAACTGTACACCTGTTGATTGACGGTTGAGAGGCGGGACCAAAGAGCCAGAGCTCAACCCCCGCAAGCACAACTAGGTGAGTACAACTAGGTGAGTACACACACACACACACACACGCTTGTGTGTGCGTAGTCAAGTGTAGATATGATAGAGCCCAATAGGCTCAGGAAACTGTACACCTGTTGATTGACGGTTGAGAGGCGGGACCAAAGGGCCAGAGCTCAACCCCCGCAAGCACAACTAGGTGAGTACAACTAGGTGAGTACACGCACACACACACAGTGGAGTCCCACAGGGCTCTGTACTTGGATCCATCCTGTTCCTAAAATATGTAAATGATCTTCCAGAGGGTATAGACTCATTCCTCTCAATGATTGCTGATGATGCAAAAATTATGAGAAGAATCAAGACAGATGAAGATAGACAGAGATTACAGGATGACCTGGACAAACTGGAGGAATAGTCTAGAAAATGGCTACTAAAGTTCAACTCAGAAAGTGTAAAGTAATGAAATTAGGCGAAGGGAGCAGGAGGCTGAACACAATTAAGGTACCATCTTGGAGGTGAAATCCAGCAAGAGTCAACTAGAGAGAAAGATCTGGGGGTTGATATCACACCGAACCTGTCCCCAGAGGCCTACATCAAAAGGATATCATCAGCGGCATATGCTAGGTTGGCCAACATAAGAACTGCCTTTAAAAATTTGTGAAGGGAATCGTTCAGGACCCTGTATACAACTTATGTCAGACCAATCCTGGAATATGCAGCTCCAGCCTGAAATCCATATTTAGTTAAACACAAGACAAATTTAGAGACGATTCAGCGGTATGCCACCAAACTTGTCCCGGAACTGAGAGGTATGAGCTACGAGGAAAGGCTGAAGGAGCTGAACCTCGCATCCCTGGAAAACAGAAGAGTAAGGGGATACATGATAAGCACCTACAAAATTCTCAGGGGAATTGACAGGGTGGACAAAGACAAACTCTTCAGCACGGGTGGAACACGAACAAGGGGAACACAGGTGGAAACTTAGTACCTAGATGAGCCACAGAGACGTTAGAAAGAACTTGTTCAATGTCAGAGTAGTCAGCAGATGGAATGCATTAGCAGTGATGTGATGGAGGCTGACTCCATACACAGTTTCATATGTAGATATGATAGAGTCCAGTAGGCTCAGGAATCTGTACTTCAGTTGATTGACGGTTGAGAGGCGGGACCAAAGAACCAGAGCTCAACCCCCGCAAGCACAACTAGGTGAGTACTACTAGGTGAGTACACACACACACACACACACACACACACACACACACACACACACACCACACACACACACACACATACACATCTGGGGCCTGGTAGCCTGGTGGATTGCGCGCAGGACTCGTAATTCTGTGGCGCGGGTTCGATTCCCCCATCAGGCAGAAACAAATGGGCAAAGTTTCTTTCACCCTGAATTCCCCTGTTACCTAGCAGTAAATAGGTTCCTGGGAGTTAGTCAGCTGTCACGGGCTGCTTCCTGGTGTGTGTGTGTGGGGGGGAGAAGTAGTTAGTAAACAGTTAATTGACAGTTGAGAGGCGGGCCGAAAGAGCAAAGCTCAACCCCCGCAAACTAGGTGAATACAACTAGGTGAATACAACTAGGTGAATACACACACACACATACCGATATACAAGAAGTCGGATAGACAGGAGGCACAAAACTACAGGCCAGTGTCCCTAACCTGCATACCATGCAAGCTGATGGAGAAAATTGTGCGAAAAAAGCTAGTGGAACATCTGGAGCGAAAGAACTTTGTAACACAGCATCAACATGGGTTCAGGGATGGCAAGTCCTGCCTCACAGAATTAATTGAATTCTACGACCAGGCAACAAATATCAGGCAAGAAAGAGAGGGGTGGGCAAACTGCATATTTTTGGATTGCCAGAAAGCCTTTGACACAGTACCTCACAAGAGGCTAGTGAAAAATCTGGAGATGCTTTCAGGAGTGAAAGAGAAGGTACTCCACTGGATAAGGGAGTACCTAAGCAACAGAAGACAGCAGCGAGTCACTGTGAGGGTGAGGTCTCAGATAGGCGAGCCGTCACCTATTACAGTCACCTATTATATACGCGTTCAGGCCTTGCGTCAGACTTGAGATAAAAATGAATTTTGGAGAATTGATTTTTCAATTACCATCGACAGTGAAAAGAAACATAAGAAATATTGAGAAATTTCGTGTTAGAATTATTAATCTTACCTGTTCGGTCATATGT
>WNGS01033925.1:6007-28507 GCA_020271785.1 Procambarus virginalis | reverse complement strand
TATAGCTCTAGGGCCCCAGCTGACTATAGCTCTAGGGCCCCAGCTGACTATAGCTCTAGGGCCCCAGCTGACTATAGCTCTAGGGCCCCAGCTGACTATAGCTCTAGGGCCCCGGCTGACTATAGCTCTAGGGCCCCGGCTGACTATAGCTCTAGGGCCCCGGCTGACTATAGCTCTAGGGCCCCGGCTGACTATAGCTCTAGGGCCCCGGCTGACTATAGCTCTAGGGCCCCGGCTGACTATAGCTCTAGGGCCCCGGCTGACTATAGCTCTAGGGCCCCGGCTGACTATAGCTCTAGGGCCCGGCTGACTATAGCTCTAGGGCCCCGGCTGACTATAGCTCTAGGGCCCGGCTGACTATAGCTCTAGGGCCCCGGCTGACTATAGCTCTAGGGCCCCGGCTGACTATAGCTCTAGGGCCCCGGCTGACTATAGCTCTAGGGCCCCGGCTGACTATAGCTCTAGGGCCCCGGCTGACTATAGCTCTAGGGCCCCGGCTGACTATAGCTCTAGGGCCCCGGCTGACTATAGCTCTAGGGCCCCGGCTGACTATAGCTCTAGGGCCCCGGCTGACTATAGCTCTAGGGCCCCGGCTGACTATAGCTCTAGGGCCCGGCTGACTATAGCTCTAGGGCCCCGCTGACTATAGCTCTAGGGCCCCGGCTGACTATAGCTCTAGGGCCCCGGCTGACTATAGCTCTAGGGCCCCGGCTGA
The DNA here is from genome assembly GCA_020271785.1 of Procambarus virginalis. Classification (NCBI taxonomy): domain Eukaryota; kingdom Metazoa; phylum Arthropoda; class Malacostraca; order Decapoda; family Cambaridae; genus Procambarus; species Procambarus virginalis. The sequence continues at coordinate 27,792 of WNGS01033925.1, read as the reverse complement.
CTATAGCTCTAGGGCCCCGGCTGACCATAGCTCTAGGGCCCCGCTGACCATAGCTCTAGGGCCCCGGCTGACCATAGCTCTAGGGCCCCGGCTGACCATAGCTCTAGGGCCCCGGCTGACTATAGCTCTAGGGCCCCGGCTGACTATAGCTCTAGGGCCCCGGCTGATTATAGCTCTAGGGTCCCGGCTGACTATAGCTCTAGGGCCCCGGCTGACTATAGCTCTAGGGCCCGGCTGACTATAGCTCTAGGGCCCCGGCTGACTATAGCTCTAGGGCCCCGGCTGACTATAGCTCTAGGGCCCCGGCTGACTATAGCTCTAGGGCCCCGGCTGACTATAGCTCTAGGGCCCCGGCTGACTATAGCTCTAGGGCCCCGGCTGACCATAGCTCTAGGGCCCCGGCTGACTATAGCTCTAGGGCCCCGGCTGACTATAGCTCTAGGGCCCCGGCTGACTATAGCTCTAGGGCCCCGGCTGACAATAGCTCTAGGGCCCCAGCTGACTATAGCTCTAGGGCCCCGGCTGACTATAGCTCTAGAGCTAGTACAGGTGATGGTACAGGTGTTGGTACAGGTGTTGGTACAGGTGTTGGTACAGGTGTTGGTACTGGTGTTGGTACAGGTGTTGGTACAGGTGTTGGTACAGGTGATGGAACAGGTGTTGGTACAGGTGATGGTACAGGTGTTGGTACAGGTGTTGGAACAGGTGTTGGTACGGGTGATGGTACAGGTGATGGTACAGGTGTTGGTACAGGTGATGGTACAGGTGATGGTACAGGTGATGGTACAGGTGTTGGTACAGGTGATGGTACAGGTGATGGTACAGGTGTTGGTACAGGTGATGGTACAGGTGTTGGTACAGGTGTTGGTACAGGTGTTGGTACAGGTGTTGGTACAGGTGATGGTACAGGTGTTGGTACAGGTGATGGTACAGGTGTTGGTACAGGTGATGGTACAGGTGTTGGTACAGGTGTTGGTACAGGTGATGGTACAGGTGTTGGTACAGGTGATGGTACAGGTGTTGGTACAGGTGTTGGTACAGGTGTTGGTACAGGTGTTGGTACAGGTGATGGTACAGGTGTTGGTACAGGTGCTAGTACAGGTGCTAGTACAGAGGCTAGTACAGGTGCTCGCGCAGGTGCTAGCACAGGTGCTAGTACAGAGGCTAGTACATATGCTAGTACAGGTGCTAGCACAGATGCTGGTACAGGTGCTAGTACAGGTGCTAGTACAGAGGCTAGTACAGGTGCTGGTACAGGTGCTAGTACAGATGTTATACAGATGTTGGTACAGGTGCTAGTACAGGTGCTAGCACAGGTGCTAGTACAGATGTTGGTACAGGTGCTAGTACAGATGCTGGTACAGGTGCTAGTACAGATGTTGGTACAGGTGCTAGTACAGGTGCTAGTACAGGTGCTAGTACAGGTGCTGGTACAGGTGCTAGTACAGATGCTAGTACAGATGCTGGTACAGGTGCTAGTACAGGTGCTAGTACAGGTGCTAGCACAGGTGCTAGTACAGAGGCTAGTACAGGTGCTCGCGCAGGTGCTAGCACAGGTGCTAGTACAGAGGCTAGTACATATGCTAGTACAGGTGCTAGCACAGATGCTGGTACAGGTGCTAGTACAGGTGCTAGTACAGGTGCTGGTACAGATGCTGTTACAGGTGCTAGTACAGGTGCTAGAACAGATGCTGGTGCAGGTGCTAGTACAGGTGCTAGTACAGGTGCCAGTACTGGTGCTAGTACAGGTGCTGGTACAGATGCTGTTACAGGTGCTAGTACAGGTGCTAGAACAGATGCTGGTACAGGTGCTAGTACAGGTGCTAGTACAGATGCTGGTACAGATGCTGTACAGGTGCTAGTACAGGTGCTAGTACAGATGCTGGTACAGGTGCTAGTACAGATGCTGGTACAGGTGCTAGTACAGGTGCTAGTACAGGTGCTAGTACAGGTGCTAGTACAGGTGCTAGTACAGAGGCTAGTACAGGTGCTAGTACAGATGCTAGTACAGGTGCTAGTACAGGTGCTAGCACAGGTGCTAGTACAGGTGCTAGTACAGAGGCTAGTACAGGTGCTAGTACAGATGCTGGTACAGATGCTGGTACAGGTGCTAGTACAGGTGCTAGTACAGGTGCTAGTACAGGTGCTAGTACAGGTGCTGGTACAGGTGCTAGTACAGATGCTAGTACAGGTGCTAGTACAGGTGCTAGTACAGATGCTGGTACAGGTGCTAGTACAGATGCTAGTACAGGTGCTAGTACAGATGCTGGTACAGATGCTGGTACAGGTGCTAGTACAGGTGCTAGTACAGATGCTGGTACAGGTGCTAGTACAGATGCTGGTACAGGTGCTAGTACAGGTGCTAGTACAGGGCTAGTACAGAGGCTAGTACAGGTGCTAGCACAGGTGCTAGTACAGGTGCTAGTACAGGTGCTAGTACAGGTGCTAGCACAGATGCTAGTACAGGTGCTAGTACAGGTGCTGGTACAGGTGCTAGTACAGATGCTAGTACAGGTGCTAGTACAGATGCTGGTACAGGTGCTAGTACAGATGCTGGTACAGGTGCTAGTACAGATGCTAGTACAGGTGCTAGTACAGGTGCTAGGACAGATGCTAGTACAGGTGCTAGTACAGGTGCTAGTACAAGTGCTAGTACAGGTGCTAGTACAGATGCTAGTACAGGTGCTAGTACAGGTGCTAGTACAGATGCTAGTACAGATGCTAGTACAGATGCTGGTACAGATGCTGGTACAGGTGCTAGTACAGATGCTGGTACAGGTGCTAGTACAGGTGCTGGTACAGGTGCTGGTACAGGTGCTAGTACAGATGCTGGTACAGGTGCTAGTACAGGTGCTAGTACAGGTGCTGGTACAGGTGCTAGTACAGATGCTGGTACAGGTGCTAGTACAGATGCTGGTACAGGTGCTAGTACAGATGCTAGTACAGGTGCTAGTACAGGTGCTGGTACAGATGCTAGTAAAGGTGCTAGTACAGGTGCTGGTACAGATGCTGGTACAGGTGCTAGTACAGGTGCTAGTACAGGTGCTGGTACAGGTGCTGGTACAGGTGCTAGTACAGGTGCTAGTACAGGTGCTAGTACAGATGCTGGTACAGATGCTGGTACAGGTGCTAGTACAGGTGCTAGTACAGGTGCTAGTACAGGTGCTGGTACAGATGCTAGTACAGGTGCTAGTACAGGTGCTAGTACAGGTGCTAGTACAGATGCTAGTACAGGTGCTGGTACAGGTGCTAGTACAGGTGCTGGTACAGGTGCTAGTACAGGTGCTGGTACAGGTGCTAGTACAGGTGCTGGTACAGGTGCTAGTACAGGTGCTAGTACAGATGCTAGTACAGATGCTGGTACAGGTGCTAGTACAGATGCTGGTACAGGTGCTGGTACAGGTGCTAGTACAGGTGCTAGTACAGGTGCTAGTACAGGTGTTGGTACAGGTGCTGGTACAGGTGCTAGTACAGGTGCTAGTACAGATGCTGGTACAGGTGCTAGTACAGGTGCTAGTACAGGTGCTAGTACAGGTGCTAGTACAGGTGCTAGTACAGATGCTGGTACAGGTGCTAGTACAGGTGCTAGTACAGGTGCTAGTACAGATGCTGGTACAGGTGCTAGTACAGGTGCTAGTACAGGTGCTAGTACAGATGCTGGTACAGATGCTGGTACAGGTGCTAGTACAGATGCTGGTACAGGTGCTGGTACAGGTGCTAGTACAGGTGCTAGTACAGATGCTGGTACAGATGGTGGTACAGGTGCTAGTACAGATGCTGGTACAGATGCTGGTACAGGTGCTAGTACAGGTGCTAGTACAGATGCTGGTACAGATGCTAGTACAAGTGTTAGTACAGGTGCTAGTACAGATGCTAGTACAGATGCTGGTACAGATGCTGGTACAGGTGCTAGTACAGATGCTGGTACAGGTGCTGGTACAGGTGCTAGTACAGATGCTGGTACAGGTGCTGGTACAGGTGCTGGTACAGGTGCTAGTACAGATGCTGGTACAGGTGCTGGTACAGGTGCTAGTACAGATGCTGGTACAGGTGGTAGTACAGATGCTGGTACAGATGCTGGTACAGGTGCTAGTACAGGTGCTAGTACAGATGCTAGTACAGATGCTGGTACAGATGCTGGTACAGGTGCTAGTACAGATGCTAGTACAGATGCTGGTACAGGTGCTGGTACAGGTGCTAGTACAGATGCTAGTACAGATGCTGGTACAGGTGCTGGTACAGGTGCTAGTACAGATGCTAGTACAGGTGCTGGTACAGGTGCTGGTACAGCTGCTGGTACAGATGCTAGTACAGGTGCTAGTACAGGTGCTAGTACAGATGCTGGTACAGGTGCTAGTACAGGTGCCAGTACAGATGCTAATACAGATGCTGGTACAGGTGGTAGTACAGGTGCCAGTACAGATGCTAGTACAGATGCTGGTACAGGTGCTAGTACAGGTGCTAGCACAGGTGCTAGTACAGGTGCTAGTACAGATGCTAGTACAGGTGCTAGTACAGGTGCTAGTGCAGATGCTGGTACAGGTGCTAGTACAGGTGCCAGTACAGATGCTAATACAGATGCTGGTACAGGTGCTAGTACAGGTGCTAGCACAGGTGCTAGTACAGGTGCTAGTACAGAGGCTAGTACAGGTGCTAGTACAGGTGCTAGTACAGGTGCTAGTACAGATGCTGGTACAGGTGCTAGTACAGGTGCTAGCACAGGTGCTAGTACAGTTGCTAGTACAGATGCTAGTATAGGTGCTAGCACAGGTGCTAGTACAAGTGCTAGTACAGAGGCTAGTACAGGTGCTAGTACAGGTGCTAGTACAGATGCTGGTATAGGTGCTAGTACAGGTGCTAGCACAGGTGCTAGTACAGGTGCTAGTACAGATGCTAGTACAGGTGCTAGTACAGGTGCTAGTACATATGCTAGTACAGATGCTGGTACAGGTGCTAGTACAGGTGCTAGTACATATGCTAGTACAGATGCTAGTACAGATGCTAGTACAGGTGCTAGTACAGGTGCTAGTACAGGTGCTAGCACAGGTGCTAGTACAGGTGCTAGTACAGATGCTAGTACAGGTGCTAGTACAGATGCTAGTACATATGCTAGTACAGATGCTGGTACAGGTGCTAGTACAGGTGCTAGCACAGGTGCTAGTACAGGTGCTAGTACAGATGCTAGTACAGGTGCTAGTACAGATGCTAGTACAGGTGCTAGTACAGGTGCTAGTACAGGTGCTAGTACATATGCTAGTACAGATGCTAGTACAGGTGCTAGTACAGGTGCTAGTACATAAGCTAGTACAGGTGCTAGTACAGGTGCTAGTACATATGCTAGTACAGATGCTGGTACAGGTGCTGGTACAGATGCTAGTACATATGCTAGTACATATGCTAGTACAGATGCTGGTACAGGTGCTAGTACAGGTGCTAGTACAGGTGCTAGTACAGGTGCTAGTACAGGTGCTAGCACAGGTGCTAGTACAGGTGCTAGTACAGATGCTAGTACAGGTGCTAGTACAGATGCTAGTACATATGCTAGTACAGATGCTGGTACAGGTGCTAGTACAGGTGCTAGTACAGGTGCTAGTACATATGCTAGTACAGATGCTGGTACAGGTGCTAGTACAGGTGCTAGCACAGGTGCTAGTACAGGTGCTAGTATAGATGCTAGTACAGGTGCTAGCACAGGTGCTAGTACAGGTGCTAGTACAGAGGCTAGTACAGGTGCTAGTATAGGTGCTAGTACAGGTGCTAGTACAGATGCTGGTACAGGTGCTAGTACAGGTGCTAGCACAGGTGCTAGTACAGGTGGTAGTACAGAGGCTAGTACAGGTGCTAGTACAGGTGCTAGTACAGGTGCTAGTACAGATGCTGGTACAGGTGCTAGTACAGGTGCTAGTACAGGTGCTAGTACAGGTGCTAGTACAGATGCTAGTACAGATGCTAGTACAGGTGCTAGTACAGGTGCTAGTACAGGTGCTAGTACAGATGCTAGTACAGGTGCTAGTACAGGTGCTAGTACAGGTGCTAGCACAGGTGCTAGTACAGGTGCTAGTACAGATGCTAGTACAGGTGCTAGTACAGATGCTAGTACAGATGCTAGTACAGGTGCTAGTACAGGTGCTAGTACAGGTGCTAGTACAGATGCTAGTACAGGTGCTAGTACATATGCTAGTACAGGTACTAGTACAGGTGCTAGTACAGGTGCTAGTACAGGTGCTAGTACATATGCTAGTACAGGTGCTAGTACAGGTGCTAGTACAGGTGCTAGTACAGGTGCTAGTACAGGTGCTAGTACATATGCTAGTACAGGTGCTAGTACAGGTGCTAGTACAGGTGCTAGTACAGGTGCTAGTACAGGTGCTAGTACAGGTGCTAGTACAGGTGCTAGTACAGGTGCTAGTACAGAGGCTAGTACAGAGGCTAGTACAGATGCTGGTACAGGTGCTAGCACAAAGGTGTTATGACCTAGCCAAACCAGTTCACACTGGATACCCTGAGGTCATACCATTAAGAGTCAAGGTACCTCTATTACAATGTGATCCATTCTGCAGTATTTGAGATACCATTATATACACGAGTATTATAGTCTAGTCTACGGTATTTTGCTGCAATATTATTATCATTATATTTCTTAATGTGTAGTGTGAGAGTTTGTAACTGCTTGTTTCGTCAGCCGGCGGCTGCTACTATCATTATCCCCCCCCCACCTCCCTTGCCTGTGTGTGTGTGTGTGTGTGTGTGTGTGTGTGTGTGTGTGTGTGTGTGTGTGTGTGTGTGTGTGTGTGTGTGTGTGTGTGTGTGTACTCACCTATTTGTGCCTGCAGGATCGAGCATTGACTCTTGGATCCCGCCTTTCAAGTCATCGGTTGTTTACAGCAATGACTCCGGTTCTATTTCCCTATCATATCTAGTTTTAAAATTTTGAATAAGCCTGCGCCGCTTCTTTTAGTATCCACGGTGATACTTTGTCTGGTCCAGCCGCTTTAGTTGCATCTAGAGTTGTCAACTGTTTCATTACCTCCTCTGCTGTCACCTCTATATCTGATAGTCTTTCATCTAGGGTAACCCCTTCCAACAATGGGAGCTGCTCAGGCTCGGTTGTGAACACTCCATGGAAACTGGCATTCAGTGACTCACAGATTTCCTTGTCACTTTCAGTATATACCCCCCTCTGCCTTCCTTAGTCTTGTTACTTGGTCGTTCACCGACATTTTTCTTCTTATATGACTGTGTAGTAATTTAGGTTGTTTTTTCTCTTTGATCGCAATATCGTTCTCATAGTTCCTTTCCGATGTTCGTCTTATGTTAATGTAATCGTTCCTAGCTCTGTTGCATCTGATCCTGTTGTCCTCTGTCCTTTGTCTTCTGTACTTCCTCCACTCCCGCCTGCTGGCCATTTTTGCTTCCTGACACTGTCTATTAAACCATGGGTTATTATATTCCCTCCTGCTTTTTTCTTTTGTTGTTGCCATAAATCTGTCTTCAGCCTCCTGGCGTTTCCATATGACTAAGTCCATCATATCTTGGACTGTTTTTCCTATAATTTCTTCCTTCCGCTGCACTTCTCCCAGATAGTCCCTTATCCTCCTATAGTCCCCTTTCCTGTATCCTTCTGTAGTCCCCTTTCTTGTGTGTGTGTGTGTGTGTGTGTGTGTGTGTGTGAGTGTGTGTGTGTGTGTGTGTGTGTGTGTGTGTGTGTGTGTGTGTGTGTGTGTGTGTGTGTGTGTGTGTCAGTACAGCCAACCCGCTGCGGTTGGTAAGCTTCTTGCTTGTTGTATATACATATTTGTATGCTAATTTTGTGTAGTTGAACATCTGAGTATGTTCCCAAGGTGTATATATACGTAAGGGTATTTTTGGAGTTTTCTGTTCTCTGTGTTGAGTTATATATTATGTATAGAGTTGACCAGTGGTGGAGTCAGCCAGCAGTGTTGATACTGTGAGGTGACCAGTGGTGGTGTCAGCCAGCAGTGTTGGTACTGTGAGGTGACCAGTGGTGGTGTCAGCCAGCAGTGTTGGTACTGTGAGGTGACCAGTGGTGGTGTCAGCCAGCAGTGTTGATACTGTGAGGTGACCAGTGGTGGTGTCAGCCAGCAGTGTTGGTACTGTGAGGTGACCAGTGGTGGTGTCAGCCAGCAGTGTTGGTACTGTGAGGTGACCAGTGGTGGTGTCAGCCAGCAGTGTTGGTACTGTGAGGTGACCAGCGGTGGTGTCAGCCAGCAGTGTTGGTACTGTGAGGTGACCAGTGGTGGTGTCAGCCAGCAGTGTTGGTACTGTGAGGTGACCAGTGGTGGTGTCAGCCAGCAGTGACCTCACTGCTCTGTCTGGGTTCTTGGGGCTCACACGTATTGTGTGTGTTTGAGCTTTCTGGGTAAATTTGTATGTATCTATCTATTGAACTTGTTACCATTATGTAAGCAGTGGATGATTAGTGTGGATCAGAGGTTCTACAGTGCTGTCACTGGATTCACGTGTGTAACCTTTTTGGTGAGGTGACTTATTAGTCGTAGAGCCGTTTGGGGACATTGTAATTTTCTGGTGCCTGTGTAGAGTTTAACTCTGGAGAGGAGATTCAGGACTTGACCAAATTTCTTAGTTTGTGGATTTTACTTTAGAGAGGCGATTCCTGACTCTGCCAGATTTCTGAGACATTTTGAACTTTTGAAGACGAGTAATTAACTTTGTCATTTGTCCGTCAGTGTAGACTCAAAACGTGAATTGATGCGTTTTTGGACTTTGCCATTGTCAGTCTTTGTAGACTCTGACTTTCAAGAAGAGTTTTATTGTCATTTGTTAGTCCAGTTGGGACTTAGTTTTTCTGAAAGGCAAAGCGATACTTCATTTACTTTATTCCCCCACTCTGGTTACTTAACAGCACCACCCACCTTGTTCACCACTTAACAGCTAGTCTTAAGCTGTTTAGTGTACCCAAGTCATTAGGTGATCTTTACTTAGTGACATCTAGCTGCTTGACTTGTGCCTTGACTTAACTTGATTGTTACTTAGTGGTGGAGTTGCATATAGATAATGGTGAATATAATGCTGGCTGCCTGTGTCATGTAGGTAAAGTTCGCCCCAGTAAACTGCTGGATTTTACTTAACAACTTTCACTCATCTCATTTTTTTTATTTATTCACTTGAAGGCCACTAAGTTCAATGAGATATGAGATAAGGTCTTATCTTTGAGCCTTATTGAGGAGCATGACAACACTTTGTTAGTACAGGTGCTAGCACAGGTGCTGATACAGGTGCTGGTATAGGTTCTAATACAGGCGCTGGCACAGATGATATTACAGATACTAAAACAGGTGGTAGTGCACTTGCAGGTGACTAGCATAAACACCCCCCCCCCCAGTGCACACTTGTGCGAACGAGTGCCCAAAACATTGTGCACCTGTGAATAACGTGTGCACACTCATAGTGGACTCCTGTGAACGTGCCTACAGCCGCACGAGGTGTGCACCTCGTACCGTACACCTGTTAACAACGCGTGCACAACCGCTCCCGCTGTGCCGAGTCAGAAAGCAATTTCAAGGGGAGGGAGGAAGGAGTCGTCTGCGGCTTCTGGTTTTTTCACCAAGACCGACACACGGAGGAANGTACAGGTGCTAGTACAGGTGCTAGTACAGGTGCTGGTACAGGTGCTAGTACAGATGCTAGTACAGGTGCTAGTACAGGTGCTAGTACAGGTGCTAGTACAGGTGCTAGTACAGATGCTGGTACAGATGCTGGTACAGGTGCTGGTACAGGTGCTAGTACATATGCTAGTACAGATGCTGGTACAGGTGCTAGTACAGGTGTTGGTACAGGTGCTAGTACAGATGCTAGTACAGGTGCTAGTACAGGTGCTAGTACAGATGTTGGTACAGGTGCTAGTACAGGTGCTAGTACAGATGCTGGTACAGATGCTGGTACAGATGCTGGTACAGGTGCTAGTACAGATGCTGGTACAGATGCTAGTACAGGTGCTAGTACAGGTGCTAGTACAGGTGCTAGTACAGGTGCTAGTACAGGTGCTAGTACAGGTGCTAGTACAGGTGCTGGTACAGGTGCTAGTACAGGTGCTAGTACAGGTGCTAGTACAGGTGCTAGTACAGGTGCTGGTACAGGTGCTAGTACAGGTGCTAGTACAGGTGCTAGTACATATGCTAGTACAGATGCTAGTACAGGTGCTAGTACAGGTGCTAGTACAGGTGCTAGTACATATGCTAGTACAGATGCTAGTACAGGTGCTAGTACAGGTGCTAGTACATATGCTAGTACAGATGCTAGTACAGGTGCTAGTACAGGTGCTAGTACAGATGCTAGTACAGGTGCTGGTACAGGTGCTAGTACAGGTGCTAGTACAGGTGCTAGTACATATGCTAGTACAGATGCTAGTACAGGTGCTGGTACAGGTGCTAGTACAGGTGCTAGTACAGATGCTAGTACAGGTGCTGGTACAGGTGCTAGTACAGGTGCTAGTACAGGTGCTAGTACATATGCTAGTACAGATGCTAGTACAGGTGCTGGTACAGGTGCTAGTACAGGTGCTAGTACAGGTGCTAGTACATATGCTAGTACAGATGCTAGTACAGGTGCTAGTACAGGTGCTAGTACAGATGCTAGTACAGGTGCTAGTACAGATGCTATTACAGATGCTGGTACAGGTGCTAGTACAGGTGCTAGTACAGGTGCTAGTACAGGTGCTAGTACAGATGCTGGTACAGGTGCTAGTACAGATACTAGCACAGGTGCTAGTACAGGTGCTAGTACAGATGCTAGTACAGGTGCTAGTACAGGTGCTAGCACAGGTGCTAGTACAGGTGCTAGTACAGATGCTAGTACAGGTGCTAGTACAGGTGCTGGTACAGGTGCTAGTACAGGTGCTAGTACAGGTGCTAGCACAGGTGCTAGTACAGGTGCTAGTACAGGTGCTAGTACAGATGCTAGTACAGGTGCTAGTACAGGTGCTGGTACAGGTGCTAGTACAGGTGCTAGCACAGGTGCTAGTACAGGTGCTAGTACAGATGCTAGTACAGGTGCTAGTACAGGTGCTGGTACAGGTGCTAGTACAGGTGCTAGTACAGGTGCTAGCACAGGTGCTAGTACAGGTGCTAGTACAGGTGCTGGTACAGGTGCTAGTACATATGCTAGTACAGATGCTGGTACAGGTGCTAGTACAGGTGCTAGTACAGGTGCTAGTACAGATGCTAGTACAGGTGCTAGCACAGATGCTGGTACAGGTGCTAGTACAGGTGCTAGTACAGGTGCTAGTACAGGTGCTAGTACAGGTGCTAGTACAGGTGCTAGTACAGGTGCTAGTACAGATGCTGGTACATATGCTAGTACAGATGCTGGTACAGGTGCTAGTACAGGTGCTAGTACATATGCTAGTACAGGTGCTAGTACAGGTGCTAGTACATATGCTAGTACAGGTGCTAGTACAGGTGCTAGTACAGGTGCTAGTACAGGTGCTAGTACATATGCTAGTACAGGTGCTAGTACAGATGCTGGTACATATGCTAGTACAGATGCTAGTACAGGTGCTAGTACAGGTGCTAGTACAGATGCTAGTACAGGTGCTAGTACAGGTGCTAGTACAGATGTTGGTACAGGTGCTAGTACAGATGCTAGTACAGGTGCTGGTACAGGTGCTAGTACAGGTGCTGGTACAGGTGTTGGTACAGGTGCTAGTACAGGTGCTAGTACAGGTGCTAGTACAGGTGCTAGTACAGGTGCTAGTACAGGTGCTAGTACAGGTGCTGGTACAGGTGCTAGTACAGGTGCTAGTACAGGTGCTAGTACAGGTGCTAGTACAGGTGCTAGTACAGGTGCTAGTACAGGTGCTAGTACAGGTGCTAGTACAGGTGCTGGTACAGGTGCTGGTACAGGTGCTAGTACAGGTGCTAGTACAGGTGCTAGTACAGGTGCTAGTACAGGTGCTAGTACAGGTGCTAGTACAGGTGCTAGTACAGGTGCTAGTACATATGCTAGTACAGGTGCTGGTACAGGTGCTGGTACAGGTGGTAGTACAGGTGCTAGTACATATGCTAGTACAGGTGCTAGTACAGGTGCTAGTACATATGCTAGTACAGGTGCTAGTACAGGTGCTAGTACAGGTGCTAGTACAGATGCTGGTACAGGTGCTAGTACAGGTGCTAGCACAGGTGCTAGTACAGGTGCTAGTACAGATGCTGGTACAGGTGCTAGTACAGGTGCTAGTACAGGTGCTAGTACAGGTGCTAGTACAGATGCTGGTACAGGTGCTAGTACAGGTGCTAGTACAGGTGCTAGTACAGGTGCTAGTACAGGTGCTAGTACAGGTGCTAGTACAGGTGCTAGAACAGATGCTAGTACAGGTGCTAGTACAGGTGCTGGTACAGGTGCTGGTACAGGTGCTAGTACAGGTGCTAGTACAGGTGCTAGTACAGGTGCTAGTACAGAGGCTAGTACAGGTGCTAGTACAGGTGCTAGTACAGATGCTAGCACAAAGGTGTTATGACCTAGCCAAACCAGTTCACACTGGATACCCTGAGGTCATACCATTAAGAGTCAAGGTACCTCTATTACAATGTGATCCATTCTGCAGTATTTGAGATACCATTATATACACGCGTATTACAGTCTAGTCTACGGTATTTTGCTGCAATATTATTATCATTATATTTCTTAATGTGTAGTGGGAGAGTTTGTAACTGCTTGTTTCGTCAGCCGGCGGCTGCTACTATCATTATCCCCCCCCNACCACACGAGCCTCTACACTGCTCTGTACCACACGAGCCTCTACACTGCTCTGTACCACACGAGTCTCTACACTGCACTGTACCACACGAGCCTCTACACTGCACTGTACCACACGAGCCTCTACACTGCACTGTACCACATGAGCCTCTACACTGCACTGTACCACACGAGCCTCTACACTGCTCTGTACCACACGAGTCTCTACACTGCACTGTACCACACGAGTCTCTACACTGCTCTGTACCACACGAGCCTCTACACTGCACTGTACCACACGAGCCTCTACACTGAACTGTACCACACGAGCCTCTACACTGCTCTGTACCACACGAACCTCTACACGGCTCTGTACCACACGAGCCTCTACACTGCTCTGTACCACACGAGCCTCTACACTACTCTATACCACACGAGCCTCTACACTATACTGTACCACACGAGCCTCTACACTACTCCATACCACACGAGCCTCTACACTACACTGTACCACACGAGCCTCTACACTATACTGTACCACACGAGCCTCTACACTACACTGTACCACACGAGCCTCTACACTGCTCTGTACCACACGAGCCTCTACACTGTTCTGTACCACACGAACCTCTACACAGCTCTGTACCACACGAACCTCTACACTACTCTATACCACACGAGCCTCTACACTGCTCTGTACCACACGAGCCTCTACACAACACTATGTACCATACGAGCCTCTACACTATACCACACGAGCCTCTACACAACACAATGTACCATACGAGCCTCTACACTATACCACACGAGCCTCTACACTACACTATACCACACGAGCCTCTACACTAATCTATACCACACGAGCCTCTACACTGCTCTGTACCACACGAGCCTCTACACTACTCTATACCACACGAGCCTCTACACTACTCTATACCACACGAGCCTCTACACTACTCTATACCACACGAGCCTCTACACTACTCTATACCACACGAGCCTCTACACTGCTCTGTACCACACGAGCCTCTACACGATACCACACGAGCCTCTACACAACACAATGTACCATACGAGCCTCTACACTATACCACACGAGCCTCTACACTATATCACACGAGCCTCTACACTACACTATACCACACGAGCCTCTACACTATACCACACGAGCCTCTACACTATACCACACGAGCCTCTACACTGCACTATACCCCACGAGCCTCTACACTACTCTATACCACACGAGCCTCTACACTGCTCTGTACCATACGAGCCTCTACACTATACCACACGAGCCTCTACACTACACTATACCACACGAGCCTCTACACTACACTATACCACACGAGCCTCTACACTACACTATACCATACGAGCCTCTACACTATACCACACGAGCCTCTACACTATACCACACGAGCCTCTACACTATACCACACGAGCCTCTACGCTATACCACACGAGCCTCTACACTATACCACACGAACCTCTACACTATACCACACGAGCCTCTATACACTATACCACACGAGCCTCTACACTATACCACACGAGCCTCTACACTATACCACACGAGCCTCTACACTATACCACACGAGCCTCTACACTATACCACATCAATACAGTATCAAACTTGATTCATAAATGGTTTACGTTCAGAACTGGGAAAGTTTACATGAGTAGTACAGTACAATAATAACATAAGAGTCACACTATAGCTGGGGGTACAGCACGGTACAGCTGGGGGTACAGCACGGTACAGCTGGGGGTACAGCACGGTACAGCTGGGGTACAGCATGGTACAGCTGGGGGTACAGCACGGTACAGTTGGGGGTACAGCACGGTACAGCACGGGGTACAGCACGATACAGCTGGGGTACAGCACGGTACAGCTGGGAGTACAGCACGGTACAGCTGGGGTACAGCACGGTACAGCTGGGAGTACAGCACGGTACAGCTGGGGGTACAGCACGGTACAGCTCGGGGTACAGCACGGGGTACAACACAGTACAGCTGGGAGTACAGCACGATACAGCTGGGGTACAGCACGGTACAGCTGGGAGTACAGCACGGTACAGCTGGGGGTACAGCACGGTACAGCTCGGGGTACAGCACGGGGTACAGCACGGTACAGCTGGGGTACAGCACGGTACAGGTGGGGGTACAGCACGGTACAGCTGGGGGTACAGCACGGTACAGCTGGTGTACAGCACGGTACAGCTGGGAGTACAGCACGGTACAGCTGGGAGTACAGCACGGTACAGCTGGTGTACAGCACGGTACAGCTGGGAGTACAGCACGGTACAGCTCGGGGTACAGCACGGTACAGCTGGGGGTACAGCACGGTACAGCTCGGGGTACAGCACGGTACAGCTGGGAGTACAGCACGGTACAGCTGGTGTACAGCACGGTACAGCTGGGAGTACAGCACGGTACAGCTGGGGTACAGCACGGTACAGCTCGGGGTACAGCACGGTACAGCTCGGGGTACAGCACGGTACAGCTGGGGGTACAGCACGGTACAGCTCGGGGTACAGCACGGTACAGCTCGGGGTACAGCTGGGGGTACAGCACGGGGTACAGCACGGTACAGCTGGGGGTACAGCACGGTACAGCTCGGGGTACAGCTGGGGGTACAGCACGGTACAGCTCGGGGTACAGCTGGGGGTACAGCACGGGGTACAGCACGGTACAGCTGGGGGTACAGCACGGTACAGCTCGGGGTACAGCTGGGGGTACAGCACGGTACAGCTCGGGGTACATCTGGGGGTACAGCACGGTACAGCTCGGGGTACAGCACGGTACAGCTGGGGGTACAGCACGGTACAGCTCGGGGTACAGCACGGTACAGCTGGGGTACAGCACGGTACAGCTCGGGGTACAGCTGGGGGTACAGCACGGTACAGCACGGTACAGCTGGGGGTACAGCACGGTACAGCTCGGGGTACAGCTCGGGGTACAGCACGGGGTACAGCACGGTACAGCTGGGGGTACAGCACGGTACAGCTCGGGGTACAGCATGGTACAGCTGGGGGTACAGCACGGTACAGCTCGGGGTACAGCACGGTACAGCTGGGGTACAGCTGGGGGTACAGCACGGTACAGCTGGGGTACAGCACGGTACAGCTGGGGTACAGCACGGTACAGCTGGGGGTACAGCACGGTACAGCTGGGGGTACAGCACGGTACAGCTGGGGGTACAGCACGGTACAGCTGGGGGTACAGCACGGTACAGCTCGGGGTACAGCACGGTACAGCTGGGGGTACAGCACGGTACAGCTGGGGTACAGCACGGTACAGCTCGGGGTACAGCACGGTACAGCTGGGGGTACAGCACGGTACAGCTGGGGGTACAGCACGGTACAGCTCGGGGTACAGCACGGTACAGCTGGGGTACAGAACGGTACAGCTGGGGGTACAGAAGTTTCCCTCCCACACTAATGAATACAGGAGTAAACTCAGTATACCGGATGTGCATACAATATGCCGGGCGATTAACAGCTGAGTGGACAGCACTTCGGATTCGTAGTCCTGAGGTTCCGGGTTCGATCCCGGTCGAGGCGGAGACAAATGGGCAAAATGTTTCTTTCAACCTGATGCCCGTGTTACCTAGCAGTAAATAAGTACATGGGAGTTAGACAGCTGTTATGGGCTGCTTCCTGGAGGGGGGGGGGATGTGTAACAAAAAGGAGGCCTGGTCGAGGACCGGGCCGCGGGGACGCTAAGCCCCGAAATAATCTCAAGATAACCTCAAGACAGGAATATATTTAAACACACTACTCTGGTACACACAGCAGTGAAGCGTGTCAGCGTACTCTGGTACACACAGCAGTGAAGCGTGTCAGCGTACTCTGGTACACACAGCAGTGAAGCGAGTCAGTGACTGGGACACTGCGACTCAAACCCAACTTACAGCCATATACCTCGCCACTGAATTGTTAAAAGACAAAGGCAGTGGACTAATAAACACCCAGAAAATAGTGATATTCGAATGAATGTTTTAGCTGCTAAAGCAAACAGGATTGAAATTAAATTCCTTTGGATACCATCACATGTTGGCATCTCAAGGCATGACACTGTTGACATGCTTGCAAAGACAGCCTGTAGAAAACCAGTGGTAGAAATTGATATGAGTGTTTGATTAGCAGTGACAAAGAGAAAACGTAAACAAATATCTAATGAAGATCTCACCGACCTAACAAATTCACAAAGACCTGAAAGTTGTAGCATTAAATATTATGATAGATATCGTGAGGAGACATTCACATATGGGACTAATAGAACAAGAACCCGGCAATGTGATGTTATAGTGGCCAGAATACGCCTGGGATATAGACGTATCTGGCAGCTTTCTCAAATCTCAAGTGTCGAATACACAATGTGTCAACTTTGTGAAAGTGTCCAATACACCATGTGTAAACTTTGTAAAAGTGTCCAATACACCATGTGTCAACTTTGTTAAAGTGTCCAATACACCATGTGTCAACTTTGTAAAAGTGTCCAATACACCATGTGTCAACTTTGTGAAAGTGTCCAATACACCATGTGTAAACTTTGTAAAAGTGTCCAATACACCATGTGTCAACTTTGTTAAAGTGTCCAATACACCATGTGTCAACTTTGTTAAAGTGTCCAATACACCATGTGTCAACTTTGTTAAAGTGTCCAATACACCATGTGTCAACTTTGTAAAAGTGTCCAATACACCATGTGTCAACTTTGTGAAAGTGTCCAATACACCATGTGTCAACTTTGTGAAAGTGTCCAATACACCATGTGTCAACTTTGTAAAAGTGTCCAATACACCATGTGTCAACTTTGTAAAAGTGTCCAATACACCATGTATCAACTTTGTGAAAGAGAAAACATGCACTCTCTTGAACATTATATTGTAGAATGTCCCATATTGACTGACTTTCGCCCTCCTGGGCTGAGGTATGCTGAACTCTGTAACTACTATATGAGTACTGGAACACTTGATGATATATTGGACTTGTACCCAAGATTGACTATGTAATACATCTGTTATATAATGTATTGTACCTATACAATACGTAATACATCTATTATACAATGTATAGTACCTATACAATGTGGAAGCTGGTCAGAATGCATTTGACCTTTGTAAACGCACATTAATGATGCTATTTAAAAAGACACCTCGAACAATGTTTATGTAGGACAGATGTAAATCTGTGTATTTATGTATGTAGGATAGATTTGCATTTTAAAAGCACTACAATCACCTTCTGTGGTTGATTGTTCAATAAATCACTGAACTATATGTTGAACAGATCTCTCACCCTGTCCATGGAGGACAGAAGAAAATGTATATATGTTGGTTAGCATTGTAAATATGTGGCCACGTCTGCGGTAGAAAATAATAATAATAAATACAAAAAAAAAATCCTGTATCCTTCTCTCATCGAGGGGAATCCTCCCTCCCTCACCCCAGGGGGCCCCTCCTCCACACATACCCCCCATAACTCTCTCTTCGTTCTCTCACTCACACTCGAATGTCACCCTCCACTTCTCACCCTCGGTGTCAACACCTTTTAAAGCCTACCCTCCTTCACCTGTCACACACACACACACACCACACTGCACACACTGCACACACACACACACACACACACACACACACACACCACACACACACACACACACCACACACACTGCACACACACACACACACACACACCACCACACCACACACACACACACACCACACACACACATCATTCAGAAACCTAAGCAAGGAGGCATTTAGGGCGCTTTACACTGCCTACGTGAGGCCAGTCTTAGAGTATGCCGCCTCATCATGGAGTCCCCATCTGAAGAAGCATATAATGAAACTGGAAAAGGTTCAGAGGTTTGCAACGAGACTCGTCCCTGAGCTACGAGGGATGGGGTATGAGGAGCGCCTGAGGGAACTGTGCCTTACGACACTAGAAAGAAGAAGGGAGAGAGGGGACATGATAGGAACGTATAAAATACTCAGAGGGATTGACAGAGTGGACATAGACGAAATGTTCACACGGAATAGTAACAGAAACGAGGGGACATGGATGGAAGTTTGAACTCAGATGAGTACAGAGATGTTAGGAAGTTTCTTTTAGGGTGAGAGTAGTGGGAAAATGGAATGCACTCAAGGAACAGGTGTGGTATAGCAAATACTATTCATAATTTAAAACCAGGTATGATAGGGAAATGGGACAGGAGTCATTGCTGTAAACAACTGATGCTCGAAAGGCGGGATCCAAGAGTCAATGCTCGATCCTGCAACACATATAGGTGAGTACATATAGGTGAGTACACACACACACACAACAAACACACACACACACACTGCACATAACACACACACACACCACACACACACACACACACACACACACACACACACCACACACACACACACACTGCGCGCACGCACGCACACATCACACACACACACACAACACCCACACACACACACACACACACACCACACACACACACACAAAATTACGAGTAGGATTGAAACAGAGGCTGATAGTAGGAGGCTACAAGATGACCTGAACAGATGAATGAATGGTGAAACAAATGGGCTTGCTCAGGTTCAACCCGAGTAAATGCAAAGTAATTGAAACTATGCGGCGGAAACAGAAGGCAGACACAGAATACAGAATAGGAGAGGAAGTCCTCCATGAAACGGACAGAGAGAAAGATCTAGGAGTTGTCACACCAAACCTGTCTCCTGAAGCCCACATAAAAAGAATTATTTCTGCGGCATATGCGACGGCTGGCTAACATCAGAACAGCATTCCAGGAATCTGTGTAAGGAATCATTTAGAATCTTGTATACCACATATGTTAGACCAATCCTAGAGTATGCAGCCCAGCATGAGCCCGTACCTTGTCAAACACAAACGAAGCTGGAAAAGTTTCAGAGGTATGTCCACTGGACTAGTCCCGGAACTAAGAGGCATGAGTTACTAGGAAAGGCTGCGAGAGATGCACCTTACGACACTGGAAGACAGAAAAAGTAAGAGGAGACATGATCACTACCTACAAAATCCCTCAGGGGTATTGACGGGTAGACAAGGATAAACAATTCAACACTGGTGGTACACGAACAAGGGGACACAGGTGAAAACTGATCCCAACGTGAGCCACAGAGACGTCAGAAAGAACTTTTTCAGTG
This sequence comes from Procambarus virginalis, assembly GCA_020271785.1. NCBI lineage: Eukaryota > Metazoa > Arthropoda > Malacostraca > Decapoda > Cambaridae > Procambarus > Procambarus virginalis. Next base: position 7,895 of record WNGS01033925.1, on the reverse strand, counting down.
TCAGAGTAGTTAACAGATGGAATTCACTAGGCAGTGATGTGGTGGAGGGCTGACTCCATACACAGTTTTAAATGAATATGATATGATGCCCATTAGGCTCAGGAATCTGTACACCTGTTGATTGACGGTTGAGTGGCGGGACCAAAGAGCCAACGTCAACCCCCGCAAGCACAAATAGGTGAGTACACGCACACACATACACTGCACACACACACACCTGCGCGCGCACACACACACACACCTGCGCGCGCGCACACACACACACACACACGCAGGGGTCAGTCCTTGGACCTATACTGTTTCTGGTATATGTAAATGATCTCCCAGAGGGTATAGATTCGTTCCTCTCTTTGTTTGCCGACGATGCAAAACTTATGAGGAGGATTGAAACAGAGGATGATAGTAGGAGGCTACAAGATGACCTAGATAGACTGAGTGAACAGTCCAACAAATGGCTGTTCAAGTTAACCCGAAGTAAATGCAAAGTAAAATAGAAACTAGGCAGTGGAACAGGAGGCCAGACACAGGATACAGAATAGGGGATGAAGTAACTTTAATGAAACAGACAGAGCAGAAAGATCTAGGAGTTTATATCACCCAAACCTCATCGGTCTCCTGAAGCCCACATAAAGAGAAGTGATACGTCTGCGGCATATGCGAGGCTGGTTAACATCAAACTGCGCGTTCAGGAACCTTGTGTAAGGAATCTTCAGAATCTTGTACCCACATATGTAAGACAATCCTGGAGTACGCCGGCCCAGCATGAAGCCGAATACCTTTCAAGGCAAACAGAAGAAGCTGGTAAAAGTCCAAGGGTATGCTACTAGACTAGTCCCAGAACTAAGAGGCAATGAGTTATGAGGAAAGCTGCGGGAAATGCAACTTACGACACTGGAAGACCGACGAGTAAGGGGGGACATGATCACAACCTACAAAATTCCTCAGAGGAATTGAGCCGGGTAAACAAGGATGAACTATCAACACTGGAGGGGCGCGAACAAGGGGACACAGGTGGAGCTTGAGTACCCAAAGGAGCCACAGAGACATTAGAAAGAACTTTTTTCAGTGTCAAGAGTACGCTAATCATAATGGAATGTATTAGGCAAGTGATGTGGTGGAGGGCTATGAGACTCCATACAACAGTTTCAAATGTAGATTATAGCTAGAGTCAAGTAGGCTCAGGAAACTGTATCACCAGTTGATGACAGTTGAGAGGCGGGACCAAAGAGCCAAGCTCAACCCCCGCACGCACAATTAGGTGAGTACAATTAGGTGAGTACACACCCTGCCCAGGACGACAACACAACATCACACAACAACCACACAACATAACAACCACACCCACACACACCGACACACATGGGGTCCTGGTAGCCTGGTGGATGCGGCCTGGTAGCCTGGTGGTAGCGTGGCAGGACTCGTAATTCTGTGGGTCGCGGGGGTTCAGGATGCCCGCATCAGGCAGATAGATAACAACAAAGGGCACAAGTTTCTTTCACCCTGACCATGGCCCCCCTGTTATCCTAGCAGTAAATAGGTATCTGGGAGTTAGTAGCTGTCACGGGCTGCTTCATAGGGTGTGTGGTGTGGAAAAAAATATAGTTACTAGTAGGTTAGTAAAACAGTTGATTGACAGTCGAAAGGCGGGCTCGAAAGAACAAAAGCTCAACCCCCGCCAACACTACCTAGGTGAAATACATTAGGTGAAGTGGGTACACACACACACACACACACACACACACACACAACACACACACACCACCAACCACACCAAACACTGCACAATACCCACAATGCACACCAGTCTATTTGTTTGTTAAAGATCGCTATACCTGGACACAAAATTTCCAAGTCAGCACGGGCTTAGGTGCAACCCGTTTGATTCAAC
>WNGS01033921.1:0-17810 GCA_020271785.1 Procambarus virginalis | reverse complement strand
GGAGAACAGCAAACCAGTACACTCTCCAGTCAAGAATGTAGTACTCGGCGTGGGCAGTTCTAATCGACCCAAGACGCTACAGCTTCGACACAGAGCAGACAGCAGACTACGACCGCATCCAGCTACAACGCCCTCGCTCCCCGAGTTCAGACACTCGCAATTCCCAATCGAGCCGCCACGTTCTCCCGCATAGAGCTCCACGGCTCCAGCCTTACTCAGCTCTCTGCTCTGCTCCAGGCTTCGTCTCAACGTCTACGACACTGCTGTATCCAGGACTATTAGATAAATATGAAACTCACTAAACACTGTGTATCTAATCTACCCAACAACGTAACTTAAACGTACATTACAAAGCGAAGTCTTGGCATTTACTTGGCATTAGCACATAAATAAATAAATAAATAAATAAATAAATAAATAACAAGTAATAAATAAATGAAATAAATAAATAATAAATAAACAAACAAATAAATAAACAAATAAATATATAAACAAATAAATTACAAACATAAACAACAACAAACAAATAAATAAGCAAATACATATATAAACAATTAAATAAATAAATACACAAATAAATAAATACATAAACAAATAAATAAATAAACAAACAAATAAGTAAATAAATAAACAAACGAATCAATACATAGACATATAAATAAATAAACAAACGAATAAATAAATAAACAAATAAATAAACTAATAAATCACGTTTTGTTTAATTAATTCTAATGCTTGTAGGCGAGAACAGTTGTAAACGGCAGCTAACGCACAAATACATGAGCGCCCAAAACACTTTAACACAATTCAATTTCTTTCTTTATTATGCACCCCATACCCATCCCGTGGGCGGTGGTGTAAAGGATACAGAGGCACATAATCGGTTCAGGAACTGAACCCTCTAGTTCGTTTAGCTAAGCAAATAACAATGTTTGACGCTAGTTACAAAATTATCAATGTTGTATACACATGTACACACACAAAAGACAGACGTGTAGCTTCTGACCTCGTTTTTATTAATTAATATTACATATTAGGTACTTCACTCTAATATTTATTATTATTTACAATTACAACTATCAAATAATAAATATAATAGGAGTTTATCCAAAAACTGGCCATTGTCTTATAATTTGTGCGTTCGATCATGTTCGTGGACCTTCGGACGTGTTGTGTTTACGCTGGCGGGCGTCGCTCTTACGAGATTATATATATTTAATTTAATCAAGAATTTAATTGTTAATAGCATTATTTCGTGGTTTTAATATTAAGCAATTATATATATACAGATGTAAAAGGTGCAAATTTTGTGTAGGAAATGGTAAGAAATATATGTAGTGGTGTGTAGTATCCCCTCGCCGCTCCCCGCCCACTGTTTACACTCTCAGCTTCCCGACGCCGCCGCCGCCACAACGGTGCTCGCAGCCACAGCTCACAACCACAGCTTGTCACATTTATAAATATACACACACACACCTGAGTGTTACATACGTGTACCGGTATACGCATACATTGTAGTGTTGGGGTGATGTGTGGTGCCGCGGGATGGTGCAGTGAGTGCAGTGAGCCACAGACAATAGAGACACTTGGTTGAGGACTTGGCCTATAGGTCTCACTTGAGTGTTTCACTGCTCACAGACGCCCTGTGAGCATTACTCACATTGGCAGTGTACCAGCACGTGTTTAGATCATGCATCTTAGTTGTCACTGTGCATTCATTATACCATTAGTACCTTGTGGATCTCGAGTCGTTACCTGTTCATCTCATACGACATCTCTACAGTATAACGAAAGCAGACAATGTCACATAAGGTCCTCACTTTTAGACACAAGATATAGCAAAGTTTGACGTGTAAATTGACACAGGTGAAGATTTGACAAAGGTTACATCTGGTATTATAGATCATGCACTGTTGTTGCTTGTTAATTAATATTCCACAACCTTCCACAACCAGCAACAGTAATGTTCCAGAGGGCGCCTGACAGCTGGGTGGACAGCGCTTCGAATTGGTAGTCCTGAGGTTCCGGGTCCAATCCCCGGTGGAGGCGGAAACAAATGGGCATGAAGTTTCTTTCACCCTGATGCTTCTGTTACCTAGCAGTAAATAGGTACCTGGGAGTTAGACAGCTGCTATGGGCTGAGCAGCGTACACAATTTGCCAATTTGCTTCTCTGGGGATGTGTAACAAAAAGGAGGCCTGGTCGAGGACCGGGCCGCGGGGACGCTAAGCCCCGAAATCGTCTCAAGATAACTTTCTTCCATTGACTAATGATGGTTTTATTAATCTACCAAGTGGTTCACTTGAATTAGATTATGGTGTAGGTAGATCTAAGGTAGGCCTGTCCTTACCAGCATTTGACACATTAGTTTCATACATTTACCTGATTTACCTGTATTTATATATAAATACTATTTTATTATTGATAAGAATGTTTGTGATAACCATTTTGTATATGCACACTTTGCACTTGTTTGCTTCACACATTCCTACAAATAATATAGTAAATATTGTATTAATGCAATATACAAAGGAACATGGTACAGTGGTTTCTTAGAAGGTAAAATAATTGTGTGTTCTATAAAGCCACTGGTGTTCCAGGCTTGTGCAGTGTTCCAGGCTTGTACACATTGTTCCAGGCTTGTACACAGTGCTCCAGGCTTGTACACAGTGTTCCAGGCTTGTACACATTGTTCCAGGCTTGTACACATTGTTCCAGGCTTGTACACATTGTTCCAGGCTTGTACACATTGTTCCAGGCATGTACACAGTGCTCCAGGCTTGTACACATTGTTCCAGGCTTGTGCACAGTGTTCGAGGCTTGTACACATTCTTTGAGACTTGTACACAGTGTTCTAGACTTGTACACATTGTTCCAGGCTTGTACACAGTGTTCCAGGCTTGTACACATTGTTCCAGGCTTGTGCACAGTGTTCCAGGCTTGTACACATTGTTCCAGGCTTGTGCACAGTGTTCGAGGCTTGTACACATTATTCAAGGCTTGTACACAGTGTTCCAGGCTTGTACACAGTGTTCCAGGCTTGTACACAGTGTTCCAGGCTTGTACACAGTGTTCCAGGCTTGTACACAGTGTTCTAGGCTTGTACACATTGTTCCAGGCTTGTATATTGTGTTCTAATCTTGTACACATTGTTCCAGGCTTGTACATTGTGTTCCAGGCTTGTACACAGTGTTCCAGGTTTGTACATTATGTTCTAGGCTTGTACACATTATTCCAGCCTTGTACATTGTATTCCTTGCTTGTACACATTGTTCTAGGCTTGTACACATTGTTCTAGGCTTGTACACATTGTTCTAGGCTTGTACACATTGTTCTAGGCTTGTACACATTGTTCCAGGCTTGTACACATGGTTCCAACCTTGTACACATTGTTCCAGGCTTGTACACATTGTTCCAGGCTTGTACACATTGTTCCAGGCTTGTACACATTGTTCCAGCCTTGTACACATTGTTCCAGGCTTGTACACGTTGTTCCAGGCTTGTACATTGTTCCTTGCTTGTACACATTGTTCCAGGCTTGTACATTGTGTTCCTTGCTTGTACACATTGTTCCAGGCTTGTACATTGTGTTCCAGTCTTGTACATTGTGTTCCTTGCTTGTATACATTGTTCCAGGCTTGTACATTGTGTTCCAGGCTTGTACACATTATTCCAGGCTTGTAGACTGTTCCAGTCTTGTACACATTGATCCAGGCTTGTACACATTGTTCTAGGCTTGTACACATTGTTCCAGGCTTGTACACATTGTTCCAGGCTTGTACATTGTGTTCCAGGCTTGTACACATTGTTCCAGGCTTGTACATTGTGTTCCAGGCTTGTACATTGTTCCTGGCTTTGTGTTGATTGTAATCTCCCATGCTGGTAGATAACCTTGTCACAGTTGGTGTTATTAGTTACCGCTCATGTTATCTGTACTGTACTGAGAGTAAGTGGTACATTTACCCGAATTTCACCTGAGGGCCACTAACACTAGTGGCCTTAATGAGGACAGGAAGTTGGCAGCTTGTTAAAGGTTTCCCACTCCCATTTTCCCTGGTGATCTTTTCAAGTTGGATTTTAACATTTAAGTTTTGGCATTTATGGCATCGGTGGGTAGGCTGTTCCTTGTTACATACAGGAGATTGCTTCTACATATCTGGCAACATCATACCAGACAGCTGGTGGGAATGTAATACAGTGGCTGTGATTTCCTACAGAAATTGTTTTCCAACTCATTTTATATTTCTTTTAGTTGACTGGTGCTGCTTGCAAGATTGATATCAACATTCTCTTGTATTCCTCCTCTGGCTAATTCATCTGTAATTTCATTGCCATTGATTCCTACATGACTAGGGACTTAGTTAATTATGACTTCCACCACTACATTCTAGGTCTTTTTGGCTCATTTCCTTTCAGTATTATGCTGACCTTTCTTAATGATGGATGGTACCCTGAAATGTAGAATTCCCCCCTTCCCTTAACCCTTCTCTTCACCCATTAGTTTCACTACTGTAATTCAACGACGTTAGGATTTTCTCCCTTATTGTATATATATACTGCACTGTAATGAGGCAGCCTGGTATGCTATATGTGAGTGCTGTATAGACATCTTAAGTTTTTGGCACTGATACTAGCAGGCTGAAAGATTTCTTAGTTCTTTCTTGTTTTGCTTGTATCCTGCACACAAATTGCCAGAATATTGTCACTCTGGCTTCATGTATAAGTATCTGTAAAAATAAAGTCTTAGTTTGGTTTGCAGTTCTTTGATTATGGATTTACTGTATATGGTAGTCAATTAATGAAAAATGCCTAAATAAAATTGTCATTTGTTCACACCATCATTGATGGATGGAACATATTGGCTGCTACTACGTAGCATGCAAATGATGGCACCTTACTTGTTAACTCAGAATTACGTATAATAAAGTAGAATACTGTACTGTACAGTATTACTCAATCTGGATACATTCAAGGTAGGCACATATATGTTCAATATCTCTGGAACGTCATCTTCTTAATAAAGTTAAAAAAAGGAGTTTCAATACACTTGACACTTATTTTATATGAAGTCCTGCAGCATATTCATTCTTGGCAGTACAGTACAGTACTGTACATTCTGTACATAGTCGACAGTACTTTACTACATAGGTATGGCACAAATCATGTGTCATTTTCTTAATTTGTCTTGTAAATACTGAAGTTTTCTCAGCTGTTGTGGTTTTAAATAAATGACATTTTAGAATAAATCCTAGTACAATGGGGCCTCGACTTCCGATGCTAATCCGTTCCCAGAGACGGATCGGATGTCAAAATATCGGAAGTCGAAGTGAATTTTCCCATAAGAAATAGAGGGATTTGAATTACTCCGTTCCCCACCCTCCAAAATATTAACATAAAAGTACATTTTATACTGAATACAATGTTTTTTTCTAACTACAATACAGTACCAAAGTTACTCTTACCTTTATGGAGGGCTCTTGATTGCGTATGGAAGATGGTGATGGGGGAGGAGGAGAGTTGTTACTGTTTGGAAGGGGCGTCCCCTTCCATTATCTCATCAGGCAGTGATGTTTTCTCTGGGGTACTCTCTCTCCTACGTTTTGCCTGAATACCACTAGGACCTGGTTATGGTTCAGTGCTTGTTTGTCTCGCTACAAATTTGTCAAGAGACATTTGTTTTTCCATTCGATTTAACATTTGTCTGTAATGATGCTTTAGCACCCATAATGTCCTTTTTCTTAGCTAGTATGGTGGATATTGTTGACTGAGATTTGTTGTACTGTCTAGCCAGTTCACCTACCTGCACACCATCTTCATATTTACGAATGATCTCTTGTTTCTGCTTTATGGTCATTCTTACATGGGATCTCATATGTTGAGCCTTACCACTGACTTTCCTGGGACTCATGGCGTATTATATAATAATTACTTTAATGTTCAAAATGTAAAAAATCATCACAAAAGCGGAATTTCTTATAGGCGCGATTGTCACTAAGCGGGTAGCTGTAGTAAACTGAGGCAGGTCGGACCGCGTGACCGGGAACCACACGCTCGGCCGACCCGAATGTGTACCAACAAATATCGGATGTCGACGACACCATCGGATGTTGAGTCGCATTTTTTGATGAAATTTATATCGTAACTCGAATTTATCATAAGTAGGGGCAATCGCATGTCGAGGTGCCACTGTACAATGGGGCCTCGACTTACGATGCTAATCCGTTCCCAGAGACGGATCGTAAGTCGAAATATCGTAAGTCGAAGCGATTTTTCCCATAAGAAATAAAGGGAATTGAATTAATCCGTTCCCCACCCTCCAAAATATTAACATAAAAATACATTTTATACTGAATACAATGTTTTTTCTAACTACAATACAGTACCAAAGTGTCTCTTACCTTTATGGAAGGCTCTTGATAGCGTATGGAAGATGGTGATGAGAGGGGAGGAAGAGAGTTGTTCCTGTTTGGAAGGGGCGTCCCCTTCCATTATCACATCAGGCAGTGATGTTTTCTCTGGGGTACTCTCTGTCCTATGTTTTGCCTGAATACCACTAGGACCTGGTTATGGTTCAGTGCTTGTCTCGCTACAAATTTGTCAAGAGGCATTTGTTTTTCCCTTCATTTTAACATTTGTCTGTAATGATGCATCACAGTGTCATTGAATAGGTTAAGGCAACGACCTACTGCAGCTTGATTTGGGTGAGTCGTTTCAGCAAAGGTTTGCAATTCTTCCCATGCTGCACACATTTTCTTAATTGTTGAGGAAGAGACATTCTGTACTCTTGTTTCTGCTCTATGGTCATCCTTACATGGGTTTTCATATGTTGAGCCTTACCACTGACTTTCCTGGGACTCATGGCGTGATATATAATAATTACTTTAATGTTCAAAATGCAAAAAATCACCACAAAAGCGGAATTTCTTATAGGCGCGATCGTCACTAAGCGGGCAGCTGTAGTAAACTGAGGCAGGTCGGCCACGTGACTGGGAACCACGTGCTCGGTCGACCCGAACGTGTACCAACAAATATCGGAAGTCGACGACACCATCGGATGTCGAGTCGCATTTTTCGATGAAATTTGCATCGTAACTCGAAATTATCGTAAGTAGGGGCAATTGTATGTCGAGGTGCCACTGTATGCTGAATTATAATACAGTATACTGAAACACTGTTGGAACAAATTAGGATATATAAACTATAGTAAGTTGGATATATATTTCTTGCTCATGGAGGGCTAATTTATTATTCTACTAGCCTATAATTTTGCAACATATTGTATATATTACGAGGTTTTTTCATGCTTTCAGGCATTTCATGCCATGTGTCCATTTCACAAGATGTGTGTTCACAGTAAGGAGGTTAATTCGGAAGAAAATTATCATGACACTATTGTTAATAGAAATAAAAAAAATAATGTTATTAAAATAAAATCAGAAGATGAAGTTGAGAGACCTTGTGTTCCAGAAGAGGCATATTCAGATTACCAGCACGGAGAGACACTGGCCGACGAAGACCCACCTGTAGAGAGCTTTTTATCTTTCGTACAAATAAAGGAGGGTGAGTGTATTTTCTGTAAAATGTCTATTAACATACAGTATTTATAAATTTTTTTTTTAAGCTGTGTGTTGAATTAAGTTTTTCTTGTACAATAATATAAAATATTTTGCATGCAGGTTTCAGTTTTTCTGCTAATTGTTTTATTTTTTATTTATGTGTGTATTTTTATTATTATTATTATTATTATTATTATTATTATTATTATTATTATTATTATTACTTGTATAGTAAGAATAAGCTTTTATTTTACATGTAACCTGTTATAGCATTTATTACCACAGTAAACATAATCACAAATTGGAATTGAATATTAATACTGTACTGTATTCTGTTTTAACGTATCACAGTAATTTACCAATATAGCTCTTAGTATGGGAAATCGTGTGTACATATCTGGACTGGCTCAAGATTTTCCTGATGCATTGGCTCAGGTACTACAAAGACACTGGCACCACATACACATCCACAAAACTACCCGGTCTATGGACTTGTGCAGGTGTACTGAACACCAGGACCAGAATCTGGTGTGCCTCATAGAGGCGAGGGGAGCATGGAGGATCAGAAATCAATCTCATAAGCAAGTAAATCTGCACAGAAATTTACAGGCAGCTTGGGTCAGTCAGGGGTCCAACCTCTTTCCTTCTTCACACGAGTGATTGGCCCCAACACTTTTTTGCAGGGACATTTTCCGAGCCAAGTGGGATGAGCATTCCTTGTGGTTTAAATGTCCCGTAGGGGTTAGACTTTGTATTTTTTTTTATTATGCTTCACCATTATGATTTGAAAGTCATCCCTTTAGGGGGAGCCTTGCTAGCAACTCCTCCTCACCGCTTTTTGGACCCATTAGATTGCATGGCAGAGGTACAATAATGAAATGTCCATTGATGTGTAAGAACATCACAGGACATCCTGGAAAACTACAAATAGCAGCATCAGGTATGGAATCAGGTGGAAAAGCTATAGTTAACTGACTGAATACTAGGGGATACTGACTAGGAATGAGGGCTCCATCCCCCTAAACAGTCACATACAGGCAGGTTTTCAAGGTGCAGGGAGTGTCTCTGACAAGCAAACATTAAATGCCAACTTCAAATGCTCTGTAAGGGAAGGCATAAGTATCCACAGCTCACAAGTCATGTCCACTACTTAAGCACACCTTCGGCAGGTCTTTAACTTTTATAAACAGTTAGCATGTCTCGATTTCTCCTGAAGCAGCAGAAATAATCACGTCTGGTACTTAAAAGCAAGGTGACTTGAGGAGTCACCTTCTAGAAGAAATGGCCCACAACCCCTGAAGGGTATCTGGTGGAGTATTGTGGAAAACAAGTCGACCCCAAGAATGGAACCCTAGCCACTGTTTTAAGCAAAAATGGAATGCAAGAGTGCACACACTATAGGTAGCAAAAACATAATCATGAAGCATAGATAAAGCTATGGCTCTGGTGTAGTGCAATGGTCCAGAAAAAGCCAACACCATCTAGTTGAAAGTAAGAAGCTGATGATGAGCCTAGGCGAGGTTGCAGGAGTTGGACAGGTTACTCCAGGCAGAAAATTGAGTAGGTAGGCTTCCTGAGACCACAGGTGACCCGAGTTGGTATCTGTTGGCATTGGGCTGAATTGCAGTTAGGGTGTTACCTGTTATATTTTTAAGCCCTTTGGTAGACTTGCTTACGTAAGTAACAATGATGAATATTTGCTTTAAACAAGTCTGGTACATAACCACTTGGTAGGGTTACTATGTACTGTACTAACAAAAGTGTGACAACTAACTGCAGTTCTTGAGCATCATTTGCACATACAGCACTGTCTAACCTCATTAATTTGGATCATTTGATAACGACCCCAGTCCAAATGACAGAAATTCGAATTGGTGGGATTTCCTACAACCCATGTAAAAAAAATGTACTGCAACTAACTAAATTCATATTTCCACATATAATAAACATAAATATACATCATTAAGGAAGGATTTGCATAGAAATAAATTAGAATAACAAAAACAACAAATTCGATCTTGTCATTATTGAGTTGTCTCAATACAAAAAATAACCAAAAACCTATTTATCGGCCATGGCTGAGCTCAGGATATTGACTGTGGGGTCCGCTAGGCAGAAACTGGAGGCATCTCCTTGTGACCCTGTTTACTAGTATAGTAATGATACCTGGTGGTGGTAGGTAGTTTTGTAGGTAATGGTAACTCCAGAATGCTATTTAGTGCTTTCCAGGGGTTTTAACATTTTTTGTAGTGAGCTGGTTCTTTGGTGATGGCTTGAGCTAGATTGTCACTGTCTTACTTATCCACTTGTTATCCCTGATAAAAGCACTTGAAAACATTATCGTCAGACTTGGGGCAGATATCCAACTGACTTTGGGTTTAGGAAGCTTTCAAGGAAGTTTTGGCTCAAAAATAACCATGTAAATGTTATACTATTGCAATTCATTCTGTTAGATATCTAAATGTTCAGGTCTTCTTCAAGGCATGTGACCTGACAGCCTCTACATATTTAGTACATTGTATTGCATTGTGATTTTTTTAAGATGTTCTTTGAAATTTTTGTACAGCATTTGAGTAAAATAAAAGATTTTGACTTTGACCCTGAATTTTTAGCATCCTCAAAGAAATGACCAAGACTTTAAATGTATTTTACTTTACTTTTGGTGCTATTTTGTATTCATATTACTAGATTGGGAAAGATCAGCTTAATGCAGACAATGATTCACAATAACTTGGTGGAATTTATGATGATCAAACCCGTCACCAGAAGATGAAGAGACGACAACATTTTGATCTGTCCTGGACCATTATCGAGTCGATTATCACAATCGGTTTGATAATGATCGGGGACGGACCGAAACGTTGTTGTCTCTTCATCTTCTGGTGTGTGATTTGGTCATCAGCTTAATTATAAAATCTGATAGGAGGAGTTAAAATAATATTGAAAACATTTACAGTGTGATAATCCAGCAGGGACAGTAATATCATACCACATATTTAGATTGTTCGGGTTACTTTAACTTTACCTGATCTAGTATCAATACATATGCAATATCTATATAATATTGATTGTGATATACAGTATTTTCCTTGAGTGGCAAGGCTCTGAAGTTGGTAAGATTTTAAGTAGTGTTGAGAAATATTTAATGTTTATAATGCAGGAAATTACTGAATTATTGCAGAAAAGTTAATAATTTTCCTAAAATTTGTCATGTGCAGAACTTTGATTCTTCCCACTTCTGACATCATTAGTAGGTTGAGAGATCAAATTGGTATGACAGTTTTTTTATTCTGCACTAAATTATCATTAATTATACAATGATGAATTGATGGCCAGTTCTAAAGTTTATGATCCAACTAATTGTCAATGTACAGTATACAACAGATTTACTCTGATTCCAGTAAAATTCCAAATGCTGTCATATTCTACCATGCTCGGTTTCAAAAGTAAACTGTCGGTGACATCAACAATGGAGCATCGATCTTGACTGGAGTTTGCTTGGTTGATTTACAAGGCAGGTGAAAAATTATAACTTTGTCCAATATCACAATTGGAGCATTATCTGACCTCGGATGTTCTTGGCCAAAAATGTATGAAATGTATTTTTTATTTCATTGCAATTCATACTAAATTATACTTTTGACTAATAAGATGTGCAGTGTTTAGCTTAAAAGTTGCATTATTGTTGCCATTTTCAAGACATAATTCTGATGAACCTACTATTTGTAAACAATTTGAATTAGTGTACCTCAGTTGGTAGTTGTCTATTTATTATGTGGTATGTATGAGGGACATCAAGGTAACACATCTAGAGAAAAGTGTATTAGTCTGATAGGAGTAATTTGTACATATCAAATTTGATGTATGCAGATGATAACTCTCGCTCTTAAAAAGAATTGTGTATATACTGTATTGTGAAGTGAATGTGAGTAGTGAATTGAAGGAAGTGGTTGATCAGTTTAAGCCCTGGGGTGTAATTACCTAAGTGTAGTTACAGGATGAGAGCTGTGCTCGTGGTGTCCTGTCTTCCCAGCACTCTTTGTCATATAACACTATGAAACTACTGACGGTTTTGGCCTCCACCAAATCACTTGTTCCAACCGTCTACCCCTCTTTTTTTTTGCAAAAGAAATCTTTCTAATTGTTTTGGGTCTCTTTATTTCCTTAGCTTGAATCTGTGTCCTCATATGCAATTGTTAAGAGGTATTTGTGCATTCAAAGTTGAGAATCGAATTAAAGAATGAAAGTGGGTGGTGCAATGAAAGTCCTTGTTCAGAAACAAAAGTTAGAAATACCTGCATCAAGACTAAAAGATATCAACCAAGAAATAGATAACAACATCAAAAGGACTACTAGATGCCTAGAATCTGAACATCAGTCATGGATAAAACTGCAAAGAAAGTCAACAAAGCAGCAAGCATTTATGCATCCCAAGAAACTGGATGATCAGCCTGCTCACTGGGCTGTACCACTATGCAAAGGACCTGGGAAAGTGACCTTGGAACAAGGAATGTGAGAAATGGGCAAAAAGCAGCTGTGATGCCAACGATGTGAAGAGCCCACAAAATTGCATCACCACAACCACAGGACTACATAACAAACCTCTGGCTGAAGGTTGGTTGAAGAATGCCAGAAGTAGCAGACAATAGAAGAGGATACAGCTGGTCACCCCTCAAATTCTCCCTGAAAAAGTAGAGAGGTACTTTGCCTATGCCAAATGAGATGAGGTGGCTGAATAGGCAGCAACTGGTAAAGTATGTAGCACCAGGCCATAATAAAACACTAACCCTGTCAAGCTATTGCACAGCTGCCATAGAGAAAATTGCCAGTCTGGCACAAAAAAAGACTGCCATCTGACTTTGAAACAGGACAAGGCTAAGAAGCTCCATACACAAAGATTGGTGGAAATAATGAACTGTCAAGGCTGGTGCACTGCTGAATCTTAAAGGTAGCCGGGACCTCAGGAAGGAAAAGGGTCGGGTAATGAGTGAGGATCAGGAACTACAGGTGAACTGGCTACATGGACATCTACAGATTTAACGTGGCGCAACCCGATCAACATGGTAGGCAGCAGCTGGACTTCAGGAAGTTGAAAATCTAAGTCCATTATCCCCAAGCCAGAGGAAATAGGCCTTTTGCGAATGCCACACAAACCAAAAACTGTGCCCTCTCCCCCCATTGACTGGATTCTGCATGAATATGCAGAGGCAAACAGGCCCATCCATTGTAGACAGCTGAATGGTCTATAAAGCAAGGGGGAAGGAGGCCCCTTATGTCTCTCACTCCATTGAAGTAGAAAGGCAACACTGACTAAGAGAATGAATGGGAACAGCACTGAGGACCAAAGTCAAAGAAGCCAGTATGATCTGTCGAGGACCATTGTAAAATTCCCTGTTGAAGTGGGGCATAATATTGGCTACTATAAATGTGGCCTAATAGTGAGAAGGCTCTAACCTCGGGGAACAACTGGGTGCAGTTGCTCCCCAAATGATTTTTGTATACTCTCAGCTACATTATTTATAATACAGTTCTTCTCATTTTCAAATTTAATTTCTCTCATCCAATTCATAGTATGCTGCCTATATTATATCCAGCAGCACTTGATTTGATGATTCATATTGAAGAGTTTTTCTTGCAAATACAGCTCATCTTGAAATAGTGACAGTATTTATAGCGTCCATTTGATCATATGTACAAAAATGACTCCTGGACTCAAAACATTTAGTGTTTTGTAATAGTCAACTTGCCCAAGTAGCATTCATTACTAAGAAAATATGCCCTCTACAAAGTTAATAGTATAAAATGTGAACATTGTTGATTGCAACTGTCTGTTTTGTATATGGTGTTTATGGTGGGTGGGGGACAGTGTTGGTATTGTGTCTGTGAAAGATTAGAAAAGAAAAGATAAGAGAAAGAGAGAAGGGGGGAAATGAGTGAAAGGGAGGTAGAGAAAGATGGAGAGCAGTGAGTGAAAGGGAGGGGAGGAGAGAGAGATGGGGGGAGAGAAAGAGGGGTGAGAAGAAGATATTAGAAATAGACATAATACCTTTCTACATTTATTTCAGAATTCAGAACTACTGTATAATTATAATTCTTAATAATATTTCCAGAGCCACAGGATATCTCCACCTTAACTGGTAATGGCGAGGTGCCCTCTTCTCATGCAGACCTGTCTTGCAGTGATGATAACAGCTTCTCTTCATGTATTTATCCTGTAAGTTCATCTTATATTTTGTTTGTCATTACTCTACATATCATACAATTTGTCATACATATACTGTACAATATATCCATGGGTTGCAACATTGTCCTTTTCTGGAGGAGCCCTTTGGTAGCCTCCTGAAGCTAATCTTGCTGAGATTGCTCCTGTCTCCTAGGTCACATCAGTCACTGGAGTTATATTTGGCCCAGTGGGGACCACAGCCAGAACTTGGCCTCAATCACAGAGGCATTGAGAGCGAGTGACATTCTGCCACCCCATGGGGGTCACTTGCTCTCTTCCACAGGATATTTCACTTGCTCTCTGCACTTCTGTGCAAAGAGAGCCATGTTCTGGCTCTCATCCCCAGTAGACCAAACTCTCACGATTAGTGTGACCTAGTAGATAGGAGCAATCTCAGCGAGATAGCTTCAGGGAGCCACCAGGACTCTACCAGAAAAAGACAAATAATCATATTCAATGCTGGTATTTATGTTACATTTCCTCATTTGTTAAAATGGTGTGCATGCAAATAAACCTAATATTTGCCAAGGAACTGGACTGAATAAAAATGGTTTGTTAGGAGAGATAGAATGAGTGATACTGTAATGTTTAATGTGTATGTGGCAAATCACATATATATATACTTTCATTGATCTTTTGTTCCAACAATTTAACACGACCCACTAAAAATCAGATAGTTCTTCCACCAAAAAGACAAAAAATGGCACACTCAACAAAATGGTTCAACAAATTCCTGGTAATTCTTGGAATCTCCGGTGAAATCTATGTTTACTAATTGGTAAATTTAATATTGTGGTGGTATTATTGAGTTTCTGAAGGATTGGAGTCACTTGATGTTCAGTAACAGGAGATGGTGAAGAGAGATCGACTGGAACAGAAATGGGAAGACGTGAGCGGGGAAGTAGTAAATCATCATCACATAGTAAACACTCGGATACAGTAATTCAGGGAGATGACACAACTAGTAAAAAAAAAAAAGAAATGAAGGTTGCACAAGGAATCATTCACCCCAAGTATTAGTGAGAGTGGCTCTACTAAGGCCAAGTAATGTGATGGAGCAGTATTGCGCATCAACTGGGGATCAAGAAAAAGCCAAGGAAGAAAAGACTCACAATGACAACTGACACACAAGTCAGATGCCAAAGAGATAAAAAAAAGGAGGCAGAAAGCTACCTCATACTGCCACCTTAAGAAAAGACACACATGCATAACTCCACTCCCATGCAAGTGGCAGTATATGAGGCCTGAAAACTCCATATGCAGGAACCAGTGGAGAATCTTGAACCTTGAACAAACAATGAAAACAAATGTTTAGTAAAAACATAAACCTTGTTCTTAAAACAGAATGGTAGACGAATGGAATATATTGCACGAGGGGGGTTTGTATGTCAACTCTATTGGAAGCTTCAAAATTTTATACAGAAGATTACAGTACATAGTAGGATGGTAGGACACTCATGAACTTGGCTCTTTTCCGGTAACTACACTTAGTTAAATGCACCTACAGCAAGTATTAGACACCATACACACACTCAACCACATTATCTTTCTTTCTAGAGTTTAAGATGCAGTATGTGGAAGTGTCAAGCATTATGAAAGTTATGTTGACTGATGCCATATTAGCTTGTTGACCAGCTATGTGAACAATTATGTCGTGGAGCTATTGGGAAGCAATACAACTGTGAACAGATTGAATGTTGCATTCCTTTCCTAGAGTTATAGAAACACTTTTAACAAATATTTTGTGATCAGATTGAATTTCTTTCTTGGATATAACAAATAATATTGTAAGTTACATTTCTGTAGATTTTAAATATGGCTGCATATGACCATAAAGAGTTAATAGTCAAATTGTACGAGTGTTTTCTTTGGAAACCAGAATTATGCTGAAGGTTACATTTTCAAAAGATATAAATATTGTTTTGCATTGAAGCTGGATGAAATTTGGAGGCTTAGAATAATTTTAGTTTCAATTTTGGTTTCATAGGAGATACGCAACATTGAGCTGGAGAGTTGCTTCAACAACCAAAACTGGCCTTTAACTGCAGGCAGTGTATGGATCCCGATATACATAAAAAGTAGTTGGCTGAGTTTGATTGTTTTAAAACAATGTAAGTTTACTTTATTGTGGTAATAAGAAAAAATCATTAATAACGATGACATGCATAGAGAAAGTTTAATGCTTTAAAGCTTTTTTGTTTAATTAACTTAGGATTTTTTCTTCGTAACCGAGTTCTGCGACTACAGTGTTTTTAATTTTCTTCAGCTTTATGATTCAGTGACTGAAGACCTTGCAAAAATGAGACGAGCAAAAGCAGCTGCAGCACGGAGAGAGTGTCGTCGCCGGCAATTTGAGGCAATGACTGAAGAAGAAAGAAAAGAACGGCATAGACTAGAAGCTATAGCCCAAAAAAATATCGTCAACGAAAGCTAGAAAGTATGACTGAAGAGGAGCGACTAGCATATCGTGCTACTATAGCTGAAACACAGCGAACGCGTCGCCATCATCGTATGGATAACATGACTGAAGAAGAGCTGAAGGCACATCGGGCAGCTGCAGCTGCAGCTCAAAGACAAAAACGCCAACTACAAAGACAACAAATGAGTGAAGAGGAGCTGCAAATGCATCGAGCTGTTGAAGCTGCTTTACGACGCAGCCGTAGGCAGGCAAATACAAAAAGAGAATTGAGTACACATCGCAGAGCAGCAGCAGATATAGCAAGAAGAGAAATTCAGCAGTGCCAAATAGAAGAAGGGATAGATGATGAACAAATTGAACAATATGTATTAGCAGCAAGTTCGGCACGACAAGAATTGAGGCAGATTAGGAGAGAGACTCCTTCGGATTCTCAACAGCCTGCTGTCACAGGAGGAGACACTTCACCTGAAGATTTGATGGTGCAGCTATTGATGGTGGGTATTAAGCATTTCAGACAAATATATTTTATATTCATCATAATTATTTAAATTGTCTGGCATCTGTTTTCTGTGATCTTTAACTATGCAGAAGTGATGTTTATGCAGTATGTCTTAGGTGCATGTTATCCATACATTTGATACGCAACCCACACATCTGAAAATGAAGAAATGATGACGTTTCGTTCCATCCTGGACCTTTATCAAGTCATCGTTTCTTCATTTTCAGATGTATGAGTTGGGTATCAGCTCTTCAGCCACATTGTGACTCATCGTCTGCTCATCCATACAATTTTCATGAAAATACATCTACACATACATGCATACAACTTCCACTGTCTTTTCTGGGGGGAGCCCCGTCGGCTTTCCGGAGCTATCCAGGCTGAATGGATATGTATAAATTTCTGGCATCAGTCAATGCATGGAGTTCTTGCCTACCGGGGACCACAAGCTAGAACCTGGCCCCCCTCTAGAGAGGCATGAGGAGCAGTGACCTATAGAGACCCCCCCTTTATTATTGGGAGCATTCTATGTCTGCCACTGACCGAGATAGGCACCCAGAAAGGTAGGCGCCCGAAAACAACCCCTATTCTGATAAAACTATTGCGACCAAAGACCGAACAAGTGGACAGAACTCCCCAAACAAAAACTAGCAACGAGCATGAGGTCATCACTTTGCTGTGCTGCTGTCTGCACAACCCCCCCCCCCCTCCTCCCAGGAGGGGGAAGGGGCAGCCCCAGACCTAATTGCCGGCGACCCACCCTTCAGTTCTTGGCTGATGGGAGTCTAGTGCGGTTGTGCCTCTGGCTCCAGTGTTTTGTTACAGTTCTGTGGCTTGTGGTGTGAGCTGTCCCTTCTGGTGGTGTATGGGCCAGGGGTGATATTCTACGGTGTTTGGGCTGCATGCACCTAGAGTTTTCTTTCCCTAGGTGCCCTGTAAGTGCTGCCCTTGGGGCTTGGGGCCACCTTCCACAAGTCACCGGGATCTACCTCCGCTGTGCTATATACTGCTCGGTATTTGGCCGCCCCTGGGGTCAGCTGGGGGTTTTTCTTGCCCTTGTTTGTCTTTGGGTAGGGGGTAGTTTTTCGTCCTGGCAGGGGCGCAGGGTACTGC
>WNGS01033920.1:0-17002 GCA_020271785.1 Procambarus virginalis | reverse complement strand
CACAAACCCAATGTACCTTCTTGTATATAAATAAATAAATAAAATAAATAAATAAATAAAATAAATAAATAAATAAAATAAATAAATAAAATAAATAAATAAATAAAATAAATTAGCTAAACGAACTAGAGGGTTCAGTTCCTGAACCGATTATGTGCCTCTGTAATCCTTTACATCATCTCCCACGGGATGGGTATGGGGTGCACAATATAGAAAGAAATTGAATAGAATAGGGTAGCAACACATGGCTGTGTATACCTAATTTTGTAATATTTTTTTTTATTTTGCTAGAAATTTCCAACTTAAAATTTTCTATTACATTACGAAACGCTATGTTCGTAATCTGTTTCGTCACTAGTACGCTGCGCGTACTAGTGACTTTACAAGAATGTAAAAACATCACTGCTATGTACTCTCATAAACCAAATTTATCTTCTTGTATATAAATAAATATATAAATAATATTTATTTATTTATTTATTCATATACAAGAAGGTACATTGGGAATGTGAGAATATATAATATGGTAATTACAATCTTGTAAAGCCACTAGTACGCGCAGCGTTTCGGGCAGGTCCTTAATCTAAGAAAATTTTTAGTAGGTAAATACAGTACTAGCAAAAATTATAAAAAAAGAAATGATAACAGTTACATGGCAAGAAAAGAAAAAAGAAAAAAAAGATGAGAGAAAATTGTAGGTACACTATAATAAAGCACTTAGGTAGCTAAGATTGATTGCAATGTAAGCAAATTCAATTCAATTTCTTTCTTTATTATGCACCCCATACCCATCCCGTGGGCGGTGGTGTAAAGGATACAGAGGCACATAATCGGTTCAGGAACTGAACCCTCTAGTTCGTTTAGCTAAGCAAATAACAATGTTTGACGCTAGTTACAAAATTATCAATGTTGTATACACATGTACACACCCTCATACATACATGTACATATATAATACGTATACATATACATACACATACATATCTAATCACCCACACAAATACACACATCAAGAATCTTTGTGTCACAAGTGACACAAAGAGGTGTCACAAGTGACACTACAAGAGGCTCACAACAGTCACTATACAAGGCACTTTACATCTATAGTGAGTCACACAGTTACTAGTCTTGCTGCACACCCACCCAACTGGGCGGCAGCTTTACAGTCATGTGCATGCATTACCGACAGTAAGCAATTTTGGATACTTCGCTAAAATTTCGGGCAGCACATCATTGTGAATGAAGTACTTACACATTCTTGGACACTATTGATGGTGTTATCTCTAAATTCCGCAATTTTTCACATTCCATTATATAATGACGCAAAGTATGCGAATAGTTCTGCTGACAGAGTTTACATTTAGTCAAATCTACATCAGCAGATGTTACAAACTCCCAGAGGTACTTGTAGCCGAGCCTAAGCCTAGCAGTGGTAACATCTAGAAGTCTGCTAACATTATTGGATGACCATAGACGTGCGGTTCTTCATGCATAATAGAATGATGATAGATGGAGTAACTGGTGTGAATTTCACTTTGCCTCAAGCCTCCGAAATTTAGTTGATGTTCCTGGGATATTACTGCCCTCAGGCTGCTGAAAGGCAGTCCAAGTTGGTAATCAATTCCCTCTTTACGAGCAAAAGTCTTGGCTAGCTCATCAGTTCTATCATGCATTCGGAGACCAATATGGGAAGGAATCCACAGGAGACAAACTCTGACTCCATCATTGATTATTTCACTATATCTGTGTCTAGCTTCAGAGATAAGCACGTCACAGTTATGCCTTGGGGAGCTGAGGGCAGTCAAGGATGACAAGGAGTCACTTACAATTAGCGTGTCAACTTTGGATTCATATACGCGCTCTAGTGCAAGGATTATGGCAACCAATTCTGTTTGAAGAGTGGAGGCCCAGTTACTTAGTCTCGCTCCACACTCATGGGAGATGGAACCATCTCTCCCTGTCACAACAACTGCACTTCCAGCTGCACCATAGGACTGATGCAAGGATCCATCAGTGTAAATAATCTGGGAAAGGGAGCGCTCTCTGACTAAAGCATCAATTTGGCTTAAGGCATTGTACTTTGCTTCTTGTCGAAGCAAGGCCTGTTCTTTAATCAGCTTCTTGGGTGGGAAAGGGGGAACAGTAATTTGGAAAGGAGTGATCTCCCATGGGGCAGGAAAGTGTTGTTGTTGTCTCTTGGTGGGGGTGATGAAAGTTATACATTCTGAGCACATTGGCAGTTACAGTAATCCATTTGGAGGGATGCTGACCTTCAAGGAAGAAGGCTTGGAGGGCTTCAGTGCAGGGGTTAGGGTGGGTTAGCCTAAGCATCTTGATACCAATTAAAGCATTAATTTCAGTGATACGATCACTTACACATGAAATATTCAGTTCCTTCCTCATGTTTAGTAATTTAGTTGTACGGGGGCATCCGAGGATAATCCTCATGGCTTCGTTTTGCATCTTTTCCAGCCCTCCAAGCATTCTCTCAGGCACTAGAGCAAGCATGGGTGCAGCATAATCAATCAGAGACCTAATATATGAGAGATACATCATTTTGACAATTCTCACATTTGCACCATAGCTTGGATGGTAGCCTGCCACAGCCTTGAGAGCACGGAGCCTCTCTCTACATTGGCGACCCAGTCTGGCTACAACATTGCGGTACAGTGGAACTTCAAGACCAAGGTATTTGTATCTGGTTACATAGTCGAGCAGAGAGCCATCATGCAACTGCATTTTGCGAACGGCCCCACCGCCTGGGTGGGCGTCGGTTCAGGATCTTTGTTTTCTCTACTGAGATGACCAAGCCTAGTTCCTGACATGTGTGCAATACAGAGTTCAGAACATTTTGGGTGTTGGTATACCCATTGGTGTGGATCAGTATATCATCCGCATAGCTAATGATGTGTTCGCTTGGGCTCCTAGTTACTGAGTTTAGAAGTGCATTGATTAACACATTGAACAGAGTAGGACTGAGGACACCTCCCTGTGGAGTGCCAAGTTCAAAATCTCTCGTTACACCTATGCCCTTGGAATAGTACAGATGACTTCCTGTTGGATAGATAGCCTCTTATCCACCGTAAAAGCCATCCTCCAACATTCATTTTAGCAAGTTCGCTCAGAATGACGAGTGGGTTAGCAATGTCAAAGGCTGACTTAAGATCTAGGAAAGTGGTGTATGATATCAGTATGCAGGGTGAGGAATGTGGTAATACAGTGATGTACACTCTTTCCATGCGTAAAGCCATATATGGGGAGACAACATGTTACTAATTCTGTAAAGGAGACGGTTGAGAACCATCCTCTCAAGACACTTACAGAGACAACTAGTGAGGGAGACTGGGCGAAAAGCACTCTGCTGGTTTGGTTTAGGAATGGGAATAATAAGACTGTTGGTCCATGACTTTGGAAGCTCCCAGTTACATAGCTCATATTATACAATTCAAGCAAGGGATTCCCTGGAACTAGCAGAAGCATACGCAGTATGCCGTAAGTAACTCCATCCTCCCGGGTGATGTAGCTTTGCCTTTATGTAGAGCAGAGTCTAGTTCGTATTCAGTAAAAAGCATGTCACAGTCATCCTCTTGATGAAGCATGAAGTCAAGGAGCCTTGCTCTATCAGCATATTTATTATTCAATTCGTTCTGTGTGAGTAGAGGAAGACTGTCAAAGCTGGAGGTGGTGGCCCAAGCATCAACAAGCTCATTTGCTCTGTGCAGAGGATTAGGGTGCGCAATCTCTGCAGCATTTTTCCCTTTGATCTTATTGATATCCTTCCATGCTCGACTTAGTGGCGTGTGAGAATTGAGACCACTGACAAAAGTTTCCCAGTCTGTCTGCCTCAGCTCTACCATACGTTCCCTGGCCTCAGCCAGAGCCGTTTGAAAGAGCTTAAGCATTTCAGCAGTGCGGGTCCTTCTATAAGCTAGTCCAATTCTTCTGGCAGTGCGTTTTAGTGCATGCAATTTAGAATCATTATAATAAGCATAAGTGCTATGACCAGTGTAATTTGGGTTACGTGGCCTAGACGATGGATCAAGTGATTCTATAAACTGCTCGATAGTACCTGTGAGCTCATTGTTAAAATCTTCAACTGATGAAGGCTCAGATGAACTGTACCATTCTGACACATGAGCAACAAAATTGTCTCGTTGATCGATGGGCACAGCCAGCCTCTTCCGCTTGAACACTCCGCCGGGGAGGATAGCGCTGCCAATGCTTACAGTGGCTAATATGGCCAGATGATCAGACGCCATATCTGGCACTATTGACGAGGCACAGACGGTGTGGGAGACGTTGAAACCGAGACATAGATCAAGAATACCTCCGTAGATATGCGTCGGTTCAAGGTCACCCACAATCTGTGCATCATCGTGACTACCTAATAGCGACAACAGTTGGTTGCCGTTACGATTGCTGAACTGCGAATTACCAATATTTCTATGCCTAGCGTTATAATCACCTATAATGATGGTAGGCTCAGTCTGAATACAGATAGGAAGGTCAGTATAATTAAACTTATCACTAGGAGCATACAGGTTAAAGATATTGAGGGCAGAGTTCCCCACGTAGATCCTCACACCATGATACTGAAGCCCTTCAGTTGACTTGGCTGGGAGTAGCTGGTGAGGAAGGGACTTCTTAACATACAAAATACAAGAGTGACTGGATTTAAGGTTATAGACAACAAAGGAGGGTAATTTAGGGGGTGGAGACCTGGTGGGAACTCTGCACTCCTGAAGGCAGACGACATCAATGGGCTCGGTCGTCACTTTGTGGTGGAGATCAGGAAGTCTTTTCCTGAGTGATGCTATGTTCCAACTGAGGATACGAAGCACCGTTGTATTGGGGGAGTTTGTGGAGGGATCCATAGTTTATATTTAATTATTAGTCCCCAAAAGCTTTTATGTGTGTTTGTATAATTTACTGTCCCCTTGCTTTGCTTTGTATCACTCCTGGTATCCCTCTAAGTTCTGTGATGCAGCTGGCTGCAAGACAATACAGCTGCAATACACTGTCTCTCGTTTCTTTTTCAATGGCACTGTTATTTATGAACTCACTGACATTTGTTTTTAAGGATTTGGGGAACACTGTTTTTAATAGGTAGTCAATTTCCGCAGGTTCTAGCCGCGATATATCAAGCACACTAGCTAGACGAGTGGTGGTATTTATGTCACCAGGTGTGTGAGCCTCGCTCACTACACTGCTCTCAGTCCTGGCTGGTGACTGTGGGTTACTGTCCAGGTCACTATACTCGCCATGTTCTTCACGGTGACAGCGACAGCGCTGCTCTATTCCTTTCAGCTTCTGCTCATACGTCTGTTTAACTGCTAACATATCTGCTTCGTGCTGACGGCGAATCTCGTCTAACTCAAGTTCCCGAGCGTGCTGTAACTCCGAATCTATATGTTGTAGCGCAGGCTGCCGCTCCACAGAGCATTTAAATGTCCGCACCTTCACAGACACCTTCCCACCCTGGGAGGTTGCCTGTGGGTGGGGAGGGGAGGCCAAGCTGGTGGCGGCCCCAACCTCGAGAGGCGGGGGTGGAGACCTACTACCACCCCGCTGGCCGGGGCGAGCCACACCTGGCAACTGTGTACTGTGGCACCCGGTGCTCAAATGAGTGGGCAGAGACGCTCGCCGCTGTTTCGTTGTCCAGAGTGAGTCAAGGGTGAGCGGGGAGTCAGAGTGCCAGCTGTGGCCCACCGTAGTTGATGGCATAGGACAACTTTCCACTGATGGTGACACTCTATCATCATGACGTGGCGCCTTGTAGAGCGGGACACTGCTAGGAGGGGGCGGCCTAGCAGCAGCTGGGCAGCTCTGGTGAGTTGCCATCACGCCAGGAGCACGACAATTAACGCATCTTGTTTCCACCGTCTGCCCAGCTTTGTAGAGGTCAAAGCACCTCTTAGAATCATGATCACCAGCACACACTGCACATCGGTGGGTTCTGGAGGTGCAGCGCGCTGCAGTGTGTCCCCAACGCTGACATTTGTAGCACCTCCGGCGTGGAGGTATATAGCGAGCCACTCTGTAAGTTCTACCCAGCGCTAGGGGCACTGAGAGTCGCTTGGGAATCTCCGTTGTTGCTGTCCAGCTTGCAACGATGAGGTCGTTCTTAGTACGGTGTGGGTTTTGCACATTTTCGGACCGGAAACACTCTGGGTCAATGCACTTGTTAACACCAAAAAAAACGATTTTCACCTTCACTGAGTCATCACACGGTGCTCGCAACATTTTTATCCCAGCATATTCCTGTGTTAACAAGTCGTTAATCAATGCGTCATCATTCGTGACAAAGACATGATTGTCTTCATCTCTGTTTATCTTCATTCGTTTAGTGTGATGGGCTTTGGAGGCTGCAGAAAACCACCGAAATCTGTCAGCAAGACCAGTGCCAGGAGGGAAGATCACGCGGGTTAGTGGAGTTCTTTCCGCTGTAGTCGCATTTTTTCCTCTTAGTTCATTTTTTCACCACCCATCTTGACATCATGGAATAAAGCCCCATTTTCTTCTTGGCTCTCTCCTACCTGGAGAGAGACTGGTGTACCAGCAGCAGGTGAATCAGGAACAATCTGGGCTGCTGAATGCACATCTGGCAGCAGCGGAGACTCACCTGGGACAAGGGCGGTTGCCATGATTCCTCTAGCTTGTCATTTATGCAGATTAATAATATCAGTGGTAACAAGAAAGCATGTCCATCGATGAAACTGCTCGCTGGGTAGTGAGCTGCAGATAACCATGCAGCATCACGTACATTGAACAGCTAATAATAGCACAGTGTTCACTCGTTACCATAGGAGGGGTGGGAGGAGGGTTGGCACCTGCAGGGTCACGGGAGGGCACCGGCCTCTTTAGTTGCTTTGGAATCAATTACACCAGCACAGTTGCTTATGGTTCACCTTCACTGCAACATTTAACCTAAGGCCAACACACCACCCTCAGACGTCAACAACACTGCACACACACAATTAACGAATGTACACTGAACTGAGGCTACATTGTTTCAAAGTCACCAGCGTCACCGGACGAAAACAAGGCAATCACGGCGCTGTGGTAGTTGGGCGCAAGAGCTATTTTCGTGCGCCCGACGCACGTGCGGTATACGCCCAGTGGCGAGTTAAGAGGGAAGGAGGCCTGACATATAGTTTGGCCGAAATGCTATGAGTATTAGTTTATTTATTTATTTATTTATTCATATACAAGAAGGTACATTGGGAATGTGAGAATATATAATATGGTAATTACAATCTTGTAAAGCCACTAGTACGCGCAGCGTTTCGGGCAGGTCCTTAATCTAAGAAAATTTTTAGTAGGTAAATACTAGCAAAAATTATAAAAAGAAATGATAACAGTTACATGGCAAGAAATGAAAAATGAAAAAAAAAGATGAGAGAAAATTGTAGGTACAGTATAATAAAGCACTTAGGTAGCTAAGATTGATTGCAATGAAAGCTTGAATGGTAGTTGACAAAATTTGGTAGGCACAATACAGCAAATGGCTAGCACATAAAGGAAGACAGCAATGAACACAATGATAAGGTTGTTTGGGTTAAATACATAAGAATTAGGAGATTGGGTAACACTAGATACAGAGCAAAAAATAAATTAAACCACAAAAGTGGTTTTAGGAATTGTATGAACTAGCTCTTCAGTGGTTTGGAAGAAAATGCACATCAAGTGGGGGCTTAATTTATTATTAATTATTATGTAAATTAATTACATAAATTAATTATTATATAAATTAATTACAAAATTAATTATATAAATTAATTACAAAATTTATTCCATAAATTAAAATAACAATCATAGATGACTATTATTGAGCTTATCACTTTGGGGGTTCCGACGGAGCACCCCCAATCCCGTGAGGGCCAGCGGCGCGGAACCCCCACTCCTATGTTCCCTGGAATACGACCCCCACAAAGAACCTAACTTCGCAAACTTCATAGTTTGCCCGAAATGCTATGAGTATTAGTGGCTTTAAGAATTGTATGTACTAGCTCTATCTATAAATCCAACATTGTGATTGTAAATCAACTATGTGTGTACTTTTCCTGAATAAAAAAATAATTTTAATTAATCACTTAATCGTTTTAACAACCAGGTACCCGTAGCGTACATTTTACTGTAGGGCAGTGAAGCTTCATTTATTGGGGATCCTGAAGCCTCATTTACTAAGAATTTTGAAACTTGATTTACTGGCGATCATGAAGCATCACTTACAGGGGATCTTAAAGCATCATTTACAGGGGATCTTAAAGCATCATTTACAGGGGATCTTAAAGCATCATTTACAGGGAATCTTAAAGCACCATTTACATGGGGATCTTGAAGCATCATTTACAGGGGGATCTTAAAGCACCATTTACATGGGGATCTTGAAGCATCATTTACAGGGGATCTTAAAGCATCATTTACAGGGGATCTTGAAGCATCATTTACCGGGGATCTTGAAGCATCATTTACAGGGGATCTTGAAGCATCATTTACAGGGGATCATGAAGCCTGATTTACAGAGGATCTTGATGCATCATTTACAGGAGATTATGAAGCATCATTTACAGGGGATCTTGAAGCATCATTTACTGGCGATCATGAAGCATCATTTACAGGGGATCTTAAAGCTTTATTTACAGGGGATCTTAAAGCATCATTTACAGGGGATCTTGAAGCATCATTTACAGGGGATCTTAAAGCATCATTTACTGGCGATCATGAATCATCATTTACAGGGGATCTTGAAACATCATTTACAGGGGATCTTAAAGCTTTATTTACATGGGATCTTAAAGCATCATTTACAGGGGATCATGAAGCCTGATTTACAGACGATCTTGATGCATCATTTACAGGGGATCTTGAAACATCCTTTGCAGGGGTTCTTGAAGCATCATTTACAGGAGATCATGAAGCATCATTTACAGGAGATCATGAAGCATCATTTACAGGGGATCTTGAAATATCATTTACAGGGAATCTTGAAGCATCATCTACAGGGGGATCTTGAACCTCATTTACAGGGGATCTTGAAGCATCATTTACAGGCGATCTTGAAGCTTCATTTACAGTGGTAAATCGATGTCACTTTTTCCAGCGGAAGCTGGTCCTTTTCTTCATTGGGATCAAAACCTCTTATACCACAGGTTCAGATTATATGTAAATTAGAACCTAATCTTTCAATCGTGGTCCCACACAATCAATCGGAATCCATGCAATCAACTGAGGCCCACAAGACCACTCAGAGTCCACACAATCAATCGTGGTCCCACACAATCTACCGAGAGCAACTCATAGAACTGATTTCAAACAATTAACCGGCCTTTAGATCATAACCGGCGGGATGTTTAATTTGAATCTTCGTAGTTTTGGCAGAGTGTTACTTTACGAGGGGAGACTATAGGAAGCTGCGGAGAGGGGAGACTATAGGAAGCTGCGGAGAGGGGAGACTATAGGAAGCTGGGGAGAGGGGAGACTATAGGAAGCTGGGGAGAGGGGAGACTATAGGAAGCTGGGGAGAGGGGAGACTATAGGAAGCTGGGGAGAGGGGAGACTATAGGAAGCTGGGGAGATGGGAGACTATAGGAAGCTGGGGAGAGGGGAGACTATAGGAAGCTGGGGAGAGGGGAGACTATAGGAAGCTGGGGAGATGGGAGACTATAGGAAGCTGGGGAGAGGGGAGACTATAGGAAGCTGGGGAGAGGGGAGACTATAGGAAGCTGGGGAGAGGGGAGACTATAGGAAGCTGGGGAGAGGGGAGACTATAGGAAGCTGGGGAGAGGGGAGACTAAGAACGGGATGCAAGGGGAAAAGAAAACTATTTGTGGAGGGGAACCTATTGCATGAGTGTCTATGGGAGGTGGAGGGGAACCTATTGCATGAGTGTCTATGGGAGGTGGAGGGGAATCTATTGCATGAGTGTCTATGGGAGGTGGAGGGGAATCTATTGCATGAGTGTCTATGGGAGGTGGAGGGGAATCTATTGCATGAGTGTCTATGGGAGGTGGAGGGGAATCTATTGCATGAGTGTCTATGGGAGGTGGAGGGGAATCTATTGCATGAGTGTCTATGGGAGGGGAACTGTTAGAAGAGAAAGTAAGGAAAGAAGGTAATAGGGAAGGTAAGAATTATGGGAAGTGGAGATATAGAAAAGAAAGATAAAGAGGAAAAAATAAGAAAGTCGGAAATAGGAATAGTTAAATAAACACATGAATAATTGAGTGTTTTATATCACGTATGTCAGACCATTATTTAAATAATGAAGCTCAGCATGCAGCCCATATCTCGTTAACACAAAGCTGAAGAAGTCCAGATGTATATCATTATATTAATACCAGAGCCAAGAGGGATGAGTTGCGAGGTATAACTTATTTATTATGTATTTATTTATTTATTTATATACAGAAGGACATTGGGTTTGTTAGAATACATAGCATAGTATTTACAATCTTGTAAAGCCACTAGTACGCGCAGCGTTTCGGGCAGGTCCTTAATCTAACAGATAATTTTAAGTAGGCAAATTCTAGTAGAGTTAATAAAATGATAACAAATACGTTACAAGAAAAAAAATGATGAAAACTAAAAGAAATAAACTTCAGTAGAAGAGTCCGTGGAACCATGATTACTACATACAAAAAAGATTGATTCAGAATTAGAATAAAGGTAGATTTAACAGGTTACCCCTCTGTACTCAAGTCAAGTGAAGATGACTAATGTGTTCACTGATGTAAGTTCAGACAAGAATGAGGACACACGACGCTAATTTACAGAACAAAATAAGATAAAACTTATAGATATTGTTGTGCCTAATTATTATCACATTGAGCTTCCTAAACTTTTATACTATTTAAGACTTTTAAATAAAAATAATTTACGTAAAAGTATGCAGAAATTTATTTAGATAGCTAAATTACTAAAATCTAATTACGTTGGTTAATTACAGAATAGAAGAAATACAGTAAGATTCCTTATTCACCTTTGTGGAATCAATTGCATTTAGACAACTAAAATGGAATTTTCAGACTTGCTAAAGTCTGCGTTTCAACAATGTAAAATTTGAGTTAAAATTGAGGCGTTTTCTCTGTGGGATCTGTCCCTTTCAAATACTACATGCATAAAGATGTCAGCAATAGCTACGCTACTGAACGCTCCTTTAACAGTGCTCTTCGTCTGTCTATATGCCTTGCCATCAAACTGTGTCCTCATTACATGGAGTAATGTAATTCCAGTGTGTCCCTCATTACATGGAGTAAGGATGCTTCTAATAACTGTCGAAGAGGCGTCCTCCATACTCCTGCGTATCGTAGTTGTTGTGTAATTCTGTGTCTGTTTTCATAAAAAAATTGCTACCACTTTGACTGTCTCTCTCTGTGGTATGTTCGGGTAGATAGAACTATCAGGAGAAAGCGTTGTTGTTATTGTTTTAGATTCAGCTACGTAGAACAAAAAGTTCCAAGTAGCACGTGCTATGGTAAGCCCGTAAGTGGAGGCTCTTTGGAGCCATTATCTGTATCAATGGCTGATTCTATGGATGAAAGGGGGGGGGTCTTCATGGTGGATTTCAACCTAGGAGGGCTGAAATCCACCAGTTATGGAGGTGGTGGGGTTAGTGTAGACCTGCCCTGCAGCCGCTCAGCACTGGTCTCCCCTGCCACGCTCCTGTGATCTCGTTTGGTGGTTTGTGAATCTTTGGTAGAAGACAAAGGTGTCGGATGATAGAGTAAAAGGCTATGTAGAAGTCCCCTTTCCTTCCTTGCATGAGCCCACTATTCCCATCTCGGACTTTATTTTCAAAAAGCTTGTGGTCTAGATTCCTGCTCCTTGTCTGGGGGTTCTTCAGAGCAGCGTCTTGGTTTGTGATCCAGTGGTTCAACACTGTATCTGCCAGGTGTCGTTCCATTTCCCGGGAATAGTTATTCCGTCTCCAGACGACGACGGCGCCTCCCTTATCCGTGGGTTTAATCACCATGTCCGTTCTCGTCTTCAATATTAACTAGGCTCCCAACTCCTCTCGGGGCAGATTGCAATTTTGTCTGCGCTCCGTCTACTTTTTGAGGTCCTCCTTCAGGTGGCGAATCACCTCCTTCAGTCCCCACCAAACTGTCGTTTCGTCTTGCCTGGGTGGAGGTCCCTGTAAGAGAGGGATAGTTTAGTTTTTGGATTCCCGCTGTAACTTACATTGGTTGGGCCTTAGGGTGCTCCAGACTTGGTTGATACTATTTTCGAAGCTGGTGCCGAAGGCCTCAATGTATCCAATCGTGTCTTGCGTGCTGGTGGGCCTATCATAATAGTCAGTCCTCCTCTCTCTAGAAGTTTCCTCTCGTGCTAGGTTAAGGGAACTTCTGAGATGACAGTTTGCTTTAATCTTCCCTCCCTCTTGTGGTGTTCACGTTGTTTCCGTTGTATCTCTGATCTCCATCTTTCCACTCTGTCTCGGCCAATGAGAACTATGGGATAGACCTTGAACTTGAAAATGTCCAAAGAGCTGGCAAGCTGGGGATGGAAGAGGCAAGGGAAGGATTTTGGGAAAACATGAAGAAGGATTGGGAGGTTGGGTGGAGAGTGGGGAGGACAGGGTAGTGGCCCAACCACTTTGGCTTTGTGAGTGATTATGGAGTGAGTTGATATGAATTGATGGCGAGGCAAGACAGAACTCATAGATGATGGTAATTTTTTCCAATCCAATCCAATCCAATGCTACAGGAGAAGATGCCCATGGGGCGAGCCTTGAAGTGGGGACAGCTGAAGAGAAGTCGGTGAGAGGAAATGCTGAAGTTGAAGAGAAAAGTGCCAGGGCTCGACCCAGCTGCGTGTCAAAGAGTCGATGCTGTAGCAACCCCACATCTGGCTAGGCTGGGAGACGGGTCTGAAAGGCGGCAGTGGCAGGTTTTCTTTCCTCTTGGTGTGTGGAGTCTGTCTTCTACGTCGGGTACCACCATCTCAAAACGAGCAGATTTAGGTCCCCTCCCCTAAAGAGGGAGAAGAGGGCAGCTGCCCTCAGTAGGTTTCTTTCTGCTTCTTCTTTCTTCTATTTTTTCTTGCTTCTAGTATCTTTGATGTTTGTCTTTGAACTGGGCGTAGTCTGGTGGAAAAGTCCTTAAACAGTGTGGTGTCGTCACATTCCAATAAGATTACTTCTTCGTTGGTACCTCGTAATTTCGGTTTGGATCGTTCAGCATGCATTCTGCATACCTCGTGTTGAATATTTTGCTGTTGAGGCGTCTGAATTTGGGAGATCCTTTGGGGTTTCTGTCACGTTCCTCGTAGAGTTTGGCGATTCTTGGAGATTTCACTGGCATTGCGGGTGGTGGATTGCTTCGATGTCCTCTGGTGCTGGGATGGTGATTGTGCTTCGATGTCACAGAAGCATATGAATCGTCATCAGAAGACGTGGTGAGGCCTGCAGGAGAGGTTGGTGGCAGTATCGTTGCACATGATGTAGTTGCAGGTATGACTGGAGCAATAGGATCCGGTTGACAGGCGTCTCTGTGTAGGGTCGGACTCTGGTGGAGAGGAGCCATCGTAAACATGGCCTCTCGTATCACAAAGGTCGGAAGGTTGTTGAGCTTGTACAAGTCGTTCAGTATTTTGTACCGTTTCTTGAGATCTCCACCTGACATTTCTGATGCGAAGTGAATCAGAGCTGCAACAGTGCTGTCAGGGTGACTGCTGGCGGTGAGGGTGAGGATGACTGGCTGGCTTGGTTGAGAGGCGTCGTCTGGGGCTGAGTGACGGGCGCGGGGGTTGCTGGTCCAGTAAGTTTTGCTGCGCTCCGCTCGCGGCGCACTTGTCGAGAGTGCAGGAAAAGCTTCTTGTTGTATGTTGAAAACTTTCAGTCTGGGCGTCGAGTTTTCTTGCCTGGCGTCAATCATCTTCTGAATTTCTGCTTTCCTGGTGGGGCAGTTGTGGGAGACGGCCGTGTGATCGCCGTTAAAGAGTATACAACGTTGAGTAGTGGCGTTGCAGGTCCTGTTTAGTGGTCACTATTGGTCCAGCACAGATGCTGCATTTCTGCAGCGGTTTGGGGCACTTCTGAGAGTAGTGGGTGTACTGGTAACACAGAAAACACTGACGTAGGCGGAAATAGCGCGCTGTCTGGAGATCTGGTGGGGTGTGCAGGGGCCGGATTCAGGAAGGTACTTACGAAGGTTTTTCCTCTTAGCTAAGATGTTTTCCTTCTTAGCGCCTTCGTGCGGCTACGTCGGTATTCAAGTAGCTACACTAAGTGGGAAAACTTCGTAATTTCATTCCGGGATTTAAGTGTGGTTTTGACCACTCGTAGCTTTACGTAAATGGATATAACTCAATTTTTCTCTACTACATAACACTGGGTATAGATTTTAAGATTTTGGAACATAAACAAAAGATTATAGAATTGAATCTAGTGAAGAGGAGTCCTTCGTGTTAGTTTATATGCATTCTCTGCTTGAAACTTAAAGTAAATATGTCTTTTATGATAGTAGAATTAGTTTTATAATAGCAAGATATTATACCGTAGTTATTAAGTAAATAAACACTGGTGAACATGAAATATGAGAGAAGGTGATGAGCCCTGCCTGATGGGATCATTTACTATCACCAAATGCCCTGTTCACCTAGTAGTAAGGTGTACCTTAGCTATACATACCCATTCTAATTTATTTAGTTTGGTTTTATTTTGAAATTAAATGGGTGAGACATAAAATAAAAATATGCTGCACAAATGATGTTAGGTAAGGAAAGGGTAAAAATGTCAAAAACTTTATTCATTGAATACTTAAAGCTATAATTATGACTATATAGACTATTAAAAAGAGAGAGGGAAGTAGGGGTCCAAGACCTCTTCCTGTTATACAACTTGGGTGTGGAACAAGTAATTATCAAAAGAAGGCACCATGCCGGGAAGGCTATGTAGCAGTAAGGCAGTGAGGGAGGCAGCTACTTATTTGAGAAATGCTTATTTTATTTACCTTATAAGCTGAGGCAACTTATTTTATTTGAGGAATACTCAGCTGATTCCTCTACATTTAGCATGGAACAAATTTGTGTCCAAGACCTCTTCCTGTTACACAATTGGCTGTGTGTAACCAAACTAGAAGTGCTCTACAAATCAAGGGACCCAGAATGTGGAATGACCTCCCGAATCATGTTAAAGGCTGTACCTCTCTCAACCAGTTTAAGAGTTAAACCAAGTACTACCTAATTAACTCCATGTAACCTACCTTACCTCCTAAATGTCAACCCATGTCTTGCTATTTTTAAACAACGCTGTTCACCAACATGTGCAATTGCTGATTTATGCTATGTTACCCCCTTTTTGTATTTTATTCCTTCTTTCAACACAATTTATACCTAATCCCGATTACTATTAAGTTTAGTCTAAGTGTTTTTTCCCACACCTTGCCCGAAATGCTATGAGTATTAGTGGCTTTAGGTATTGTATGTACTAGCTCTGTCTATAAATCCAACATTATGTTTGTAAATCAACTGTATACTTTCCTGAATAAAATGTATTTATTATTATTTTTTAATCAGTAAGTATTAAAAGAAGGCACCAAGCTGGGAAGGCTATGTAGCACCATTGTGTAACAATAAACCAATTTTTTTAACAAATAATGCACCTGTATGGTAAAACAAATCCTGTCAGCTGTAAAAATATTGATGCAGTTATTTAAATGAAAAAATATAATGAAAGAAATATTACTGGTTTATTTTTATCCTATCTTTTTGTACTGTACAGTATATCCAAGGAAGTGAAAAATTGAGACATAATGCACAATAATGAATGATTAGCATGGATTAGCAGTTCAAAAGAAATATGACTATTACATATCAACATGAGATCTTAATGATCCATGGTCAACATGATTTAATAAGGATAATACAGTACTGTATTTGTAATAATACAAACTATAATTTAAAATCTTTATTACTGATTTTTTTATTAAGAAGATTAGGTATACACAGCAATGTGCTGCTACCCTATTCTATATGGAATATTACACAGTGTAGATACAAAACTAGCTATAAGTTTATCTAATACTCCCATCTCACAGGATGGTTAGACATACTGTACATGGAATCAATTTAGAAAATACCAGCCTCAATACAAAAAATAAATCAACTCTGACTAAACAACTCTTCTCAATTTCACAAGAGGTAAGCACTGAATCATGGAAACATTATATTATAATTACTCTTACCAGTTTCTACAAGACTCCTCTCAAACAATGTATTTTTAAACATGTTTAGGTATACACAGCAATGTGCTGCTTCCCTATTCTGTATAAAGGACCACA
Source organism: Procambarus virginalis (assembly GCA_020271785.1). Taxonomy (NCBI): domain Eukaryota; kingdom Metazoa; phylum Arthropoda; class Malacostraca; order Decapoda; family Cambaridae; genus Procambarus; species Procambarus virginalis. Next base: position 719 of record WNGS01033920.1, on the reverse strand, counting down.
CAGTGTAGATCAAAACCAGCTACAAGCTCATCCAACATCCTCACCTCACAGGATGGCCAGTCATACATGGAATTAGGAGAGAACAAAATAATGCTGATCTATTAGCCTCCACTGGCAAATCTGGGTGCAGCACAAGAATATCTTCCAATATTCCTGAGTGTATGAAGTAATTACAGAGCTCAAAATACTCATACCATTTGGTATGAAGTCACTGATAACAGGGCAATCACAGATATGGTTGGAGAGTATGTTCTCTCAAGTAGGACTGAAAACAGATGTTTTTTTCCACCAAGAGGGCTATAAACCCATGGAACCGCCTACCCGCTGAAGCCGTAAATGCCAAATTCCAGCTCAAAAATATCATTAAGACAATTGGCGGGCCCTTTAACAAGCCGCCGGCTTTCTGTCCTCTTCGAGGCCACTACATAGTGGCCTTGGGTAAATTCAGTAAATATATACAATAATTGTCAGCGCATCTTCCGAGCAACAAGGACAGCTACACAGTATCTCTTAGAATTACGTAGGTAAACAACAAATGTAACATATTTGTTTACTACAATGTCGGTGCTGGCTGTAGAAGTTGAAAAAACATTGTTTTACTTCGAAATATACTAATTTATAAGAAAATTCGACGTAAATAGGAGGCAGTAGAGCTCCGATAAGCCAGCGCTAAATCTTCATATGAAGAATGTTGCTGCTCTCTTTGGCCAAACGAAACA
>WNGS01033911.1:55964-70794 GCA_020271785.1 Procambarus virginalis | reverse complement strand
GGGTGATGGAGGGTGTTACCATGACAACGTGGGTGATGGAGGGTGTTACCATGACAACGTGGGTGATGGAGGTGTTACCATGACAACGTGGGTGATGGGGTGTTACCATGACAACGTGAGTGATGGAGGGTGTTACCATGACAACGTGAGTGATGGTGTGTTACCATGACAACGTGAGTGATGTGTGTTACCATGACAACGTGAGTGATGGTTGGTGTTACCATGACAACGTGGGTGAGGGGGAGTGTTACCATGACAACGTGAGTGATGGTGGTGTTACCATGACAACGTGGGTTGGGGGGTGTTACCATGACAACGTGAGTGATGGTTGGTGTTACCATGACAACGTGGGTAATTGGGGGGTGTACCATGACAACGTGAGTGATGGTGGTGTTACCATGACAACGTGAGTGATGGTGTGTTACCATGACAACGTGAGTGATGGGGTGGTTACCATGACAACGTGAGTGTTGGGGTGTTTACCATGACAACGTGGGTGATGGGGTGTTACCATGACAACGTGAGTGATGGGGTGTTACCATGACAACGTGGTGATGGGGTGTTACCATGACAACGTGAGTGTTGGGGTGTACCATGACAACGTGAGTGATGGGGTGTTACCATGACAACGTGAGTGTTGGGGTGTTACCATGACAACGTGAGTGGTGGTGTGTTACCATGACAACGTGGGTGATGGGGTGTTACCATGACAAGTGGGTGATGGGGGTGTTACCATGACAACGTGAGTGATGGGTGTTACCATGACAACGTGAGTGATGGGGGTTTACCATGACAACGTGAGTGATGGTGTGTTACCATGACAACGTGGGTGATGGGTGTTACCATGACAACGTGAGTGATGGGGGTGTTACCATGACAACGTGGGTGATGGTTTGTTACCATGACAACGTGGGTGAGGGGGGTTACCATGACAACGTGAGTGATGGGGTATACCATGACAACGTGAGTGATGGTGTGTTACCATGACAACGTGAGTGTGGGGTGTTACCATGACAACGTGGGTGATTGGGTGCTACCATGACAACGTGGGTGATGGGGTGTTACCATGACAACGTGAGTGATGGGGGTGTTACCATGACAACGTGAGTGATGGGTGTTACCATGAGAACGTGAGTGATGGGGTGTTACCATGACAACGTGGGTGATGGGTGTTACCATGACAACGTGGGTGATGGGGTGTTACCATGACAACGTGAGTGATGGGGGTGTTACCATGACAACGTGAGTGATGGGAGTGTTACCATGACAACGTGAGTGATGGGGTGTGTTACCATGACAACGTGAGTGATGGGGAGTGTTACCATGACAACGTGAGTGATGGGGAGTGTTACCATGACAACGTGAGTGGGGGAGTGTTACCATGACAACGTGAGTGATGGGGAGTGTTACCATGACAACGTGAGTGAGGGGTGTGTTACCATGACAACGTGAGTGATGGGGTGTGTACCATGACAACGGAGTGATGGGGAGTGTTACCATGACAACGTGAGTGATGGGGGTGTTACCATGACAACGTGAGTGATGGGGAGTGTTACCATGACAACGTGAGTGATGGGGAGTGTTACCATGACAAGTGAGTGATGGGGTGTGTTACCATGACAACGTGAGTGATGGGGGTGTTACCATGACAACGTGAGTGATGGGGAGTGTTACCATGACAACGTGAGTGATGGGAGTGTTACCATGACAACGTGGGTGATGGGGTGTTACCATGACAACGGTGAGTGATGGGGAGTGGTACCATGACAACGTGAGTGATGGGGTGTGTTACCATGACAACGTGAGTGATGGGGTGTGTTACCATGACAACGTGAGTGATGGGGAGTGTTGAACTCTCGTTGTCAACTCTGATGAGTTGACAACGGCATCTAGTCAACAACGGCTTCTCCAATGGTTTCGTCGAAGACATCATAAGAAGGAAGTGAATACGCCATGCAACCTCTGAAGAGACAACTAACTCAACACCTGTACCCCTATTTTAGGACTATTTTACAAGAACTTATTTTCCACAGCTCATAAAATGGAGGAAAGGGTCCTGAAAGATATTGTTAATAGAAACGTTTATCCCTACAGACAAAAATCAGAAGATACAATTGACGATTTACTATAAAACCAAGAAAACTGCCAACCTACTCATAAGAAACTCTCCAGACACAAAGCAGAACGCTTTGAAAGAGACCAATGTCGTCTATGGCTTCAAATGCCACTTGGGGGACTGTAAGCCTCAAAGAACTCAGTATATAGTCAAGACAACACATCTCTTTCCAGGCGATTAACGATGCATAAGCAACAGGGCTCTATCAGGAACATATAATCTCTTCCCACAACCAGACCATCACCGGAGAAGTCTTAACAGAAAACACGGAAATCATCGATAGATACAGCGATAGCAGGCGGCTTGATATCTGCGAGGCACTACACATTAAGAAGTTCAACACCAGCAATCAACAGCCAATTAATGCCCAATTATATCTACCCACTTCAAGACTCCGCTCCAATATAGAAGCATCAAGAAATATGGGCCAATAGGCCCTCTGCAGTTACTTCCATCCTTCCCTTTAGCTTATACCCCGGTATTTCGTGTTCTGGCTTGTGTTGAAAGTTTGTTTTCACCTCATCCAAAACTATTGTAACATATCACCTCACCGAAATGCAGGTATAAATGAAAGCTGTTTAAACTCTGTTTAGTGTTGAGTTGTGTGGGTGTAACCTAAAGTCTTTGAAAATGTAATAAGTTATTATGAAACGCGTTCTAGCGTCGCGTCAGACTAGAAATAAAAATGAATTTTGGAGAACTGATTTTTCAATTACCACGACAGTGAAAAGAAAATAAGAAATATAGAGAAAATTCGTGTTAGAATTTATTAATCTTACTTTTTCGGTAATATTTAGATAAATAGATGTCCTACAGGAAAGACTGCTACCATATATATATATATATATATATATATATATATATATATATATTAGAACGTTTTCTTTTCCAAACAGAGTGGTAGACGGTTGGAACAAGTTAGGGGAGAAGGTGGTGGAGGCCAAGACCGTCAGTAGTATCAAAGCGTTATATGACAAAGAGTGCTGGGAAGACGGGACACCACGAGCGTAGCTCTCATCCTGTAACTACACTTAGGTAATTACATACACATGATCAGTTTATTTCATCTAATGCCTCTGTTCAACTAGCAGTAAATAGATACCTGGGAGATAGTTGTTACGGGTTGAATCCTGGGAATGTGTGTGTACTCCCCTAGTTGTGCTTACGGGGGTTGAGCTTCGGCTCTTTGGTCCCGCCTCTCAAATGTCAATCAACTGGTGTACAGATTCCTGACGCATGTGTGTGTGTAATTACCTAAGTACAGTTACAGGATAAGATGAAATACAGTGTGTGTGTGTATTCACCCAGTTGTATTCACCTAGTTGTGCTTACGGGGGTTGAGCTCTGCTCTTTCGGCCCGCCTCTCAACTGTCAATCAACCGTTACTAACTACTATTTTTTTCACATACACACACACACCCAGGAAGCAGCCCGTAGCAGCTGTCTAACTCCCAGGTACCTATTTACTGCTAGGTAGCAGGAGCAACAGGGTGAAGGAATCTGCCCATTTGTTTCTCCGGCGGTGCCGGGGGATTGAACCCCGGTCCCCTAGGTCTACGAGTCTAGAGCGCTCTCCACTCAGCCACCACCACTACTGTGTGTGCCTCGCCTGTCACTTGTCTCTCCGCCCATCAGTAATTATACAGGCGATGAGTCACAATAACATGGCTAAAGTATGTTAATCGACTTGAGAATGGTCCAGGACGGACCGAAACGTCGTCGTCTCTTCACCTTCTAGTGTGTGGTCTTGTCAACATAATTATACAGGCATTAATATTTATCATCCGGTTGGTGGTAATTGGTTTCCGCTGATTCTGGCGGCGTAAACTCGGACGCTTATTCATCATATTAAGACGTTTTTTGTGTGGTTCAGGACCACTGAATAACAAGTAGTTACTCCAATAGTTACGACTGTCAGAGTTAACAATACCGTGAATTGTTTGCCCGGCAAAAGTTCCGAGCTCTTAGGTAAACCTCCGAATACGAACTATAGCTGAGTTTTCCAGGAAAACTTCCTAACAACCTGGGGCCAGATTCACGAAAGCACTTACGCAAATACTTACGAACGTGTACATCTTTCCCCAATCTTTGACGGCTTTGGTTACATTTATTAAGCAGTTTACAAGCATGGAAACTTCCCATTGAACTGTTGATATTGTTATAAACAGCCTCCTGGTGCTTCGGAGCTCAGGAACAGTTTAATAATTGGAAACAAAGCCGCCAAAGATTGAGAAAAGATGTACAGGTTCGTAAGTGCTTGCGTAAGTGCTTTCGTGAATCCTGGCCCCAGAACATCAGGCTGTGTGGGTGTCCACTTGGACATAAACGCCAGAATTGTTAATGTTTCCTTGGACATTAACATCAGGTTAGGACATCTCCCTCGGTGCCACGATGTTAACATCAGGGCCAGGATTCTGGATATTATATATTCAGTAGACTTAATTCAGAAGTCTTAATACAAATGTTTTCTTACCTGCTGCCATAAGATAAGTCCATTCTGAAGTACAGGATCAAAAAGAGTGACTAATTAGAAACGTGGTTAACAAAATCCTATTTTTGCCTATTATAACCCGATTTTTATATATAAGTTCGACTCGAGTCGTGGTTATCTTCCCTGAGATTAGACGCGTCAATACTGCACTAACAAAACAAGGTAATCAAGCCACACAAAGCAAAGAATCATAAATTGAAGCTTTGTACATAACTAAATCAAACAACAACGCCGAAAATGCAGGAAAATACTTTCTTAATCTCAACATTTTATATATATATAAAATATATATATATATATATATATATATATATATATATATATATATATATATATATATATATATATATATGTAGCTCGTTACAGTTCAAATGAGCTCCATCCTTAGAATTACAAGACAGATGGCTCCGTTACTTGCTGAACACTAACGAGGCTCTATAATTAATCTGGCGGTCATTTTGTCAATAACTACATCCAACATAACCATCACTTTATATAATTATTTATTAATAATTTCAAAGACACTGTTCTCAGGAGTTGTTTTCAGTGAAGTGATTATACATAAAGAAACTTGTAAACTTTATTGTTATGAGGTATAATTATGAGGCAACACCCCCATCACTCATGTTGTCATGGTAACACCCCATCACTCATGTTGTCATGGTAACACACCATCACCCACGTTGTCATGGTAACACCCCATCACCCACGTTGTCATGGTAACAACCCATCACCCACGTTGTCATGGTAACACACCATCACTCACGTTGTCATGGTAACACCCCTATCACTCATGTTGTCATGGTAACACCCCCATCACTCACGTTGTCATGGTAACACACCCCAACACTCACGTTGTCATGGTAACACACCCCATCACCCACGTTGTCATGGTAACGCACCCCATCACTCACGTTGTCATGGTAACACACCCCATCACTCACGTTGTCATGGTAACACTCCCCATCACTCACGTTGTCATGGTAACACACCCCATCACTCACGTTGTCATGGTAACACACCCCATCACCCACGTTGTCACGGTAACACCCCCCATCACCCACGTTGTCATGGTAACACTCCCCATCACTCACGTTGTCATGGTAACACACCCCATCACTCACGTTGTCATGGTAACACTCCCCATCACTCACGTTGTCATGGTAACACACCCCATCACTCACGTTGTCATGGTAACACACCCCATCACTCACGTTGTCATGGTAACACTCCCCATCACTCACGTTGTCATGGTAACACCCCATCACCCACGTTGTCATGGTAACACTCCCCATCACTCACGTTGTCATGGTAACACTCCCCATCACTCACGTTGTCATGGTAACACCCCCCATCACTCACGTTGTCATGGTAACACACCCCATCACTCACGTTGTCATGGTAACACTCCCCATCACTCACGTTGTCATGGTAACACTCCCCATCACTCACGTTGTCATGGTAACACTCCCCATCACTCACGTTGTCATGGTAACACTCCCCATCACTCACGTTGTCATGGTAACACCCCCATCACTCACGTTGTCATGGTAACACCCCATCACCCACGTTGTCATGGTAACACCCAATCACCCACGTTGTCATGGTAACACCCCATCACTCACGTTCTCATGGTAACACCCCATCACTCACGTTGTCATGGTAACACCCCCATCACTCACGTTGTCATGGTAACACCCCATCACCCACGTTGTCATGGTAACACCCAATCACCCACGTTGTCATGGTAACACCCCATCACTCACGTTGTCATGGTAACACCCCATCACTCACGTTGTCATGGTAACACACCATCACTCACGTTGTCATGGTAACACCCCATCACCCACGTTGTCATGGTAACACACCATCACCCACGTTGTCATGGTAACACCCCCATCACTCACGTTGTCATGGTAACACCCCATCACCCACGTTGTCATGGTAACACACCATCACTCACGTTGTCATGGTAAGACCCCATCACTCACGTTGTCATGGTAACACCCCCATCACCCACGTTGTCATGGTAACACCCCATCACCCACGTTGTCATGGTAACACCCCAACACTCACGTTGTCATGGTAACACCCCATCACTCACGTTGTCATGGTAACACCCCAACACTCACGTTGTCATGGTAACACCCCATCACTCACGTTGTCATGGTAACACCCCATCACTCACGTTGTCATGGTAACACCCCCATCACCCACGTTGTCATGGTAACACCCCAACACTCACGTTGTCATGGTAACACACCATCACTCACGTTGTCATGGTAACACACCATCACTCACGTTGTCATGGTAACACCAACCATCACTCACGTTGTCATGGTAACACCCCCCATTACCCACGTTGTCATGGTAACACCAACCATCACTCACGTTGTCATGGTAACACCCCCCATTACCCACGTTGTCATGGTAACACCAACCATCACTCACGTTGTCATGGTAACACTCCCCATCACCCACGTTGTCATGGTAACACCAACCATCACTCACGTTGTCATGGTAACACACCATCACTCACGTTGTCATGGTAACACACCATCACTCACGTTGTCATGGTAACACCCTCCATCACTCACGTTGTCATGGTAACACCCCATCACCCACGTTGTCATGGTAACACCCTCCATCACCCACGTTGTCATGGTAACACCCCATCACCCACGTTGTCATGGTAACACCCTCCATCACCCACGTTGTCATGGTAACACCCTCCATCACTCACGTTGTCATGGTAACACCCCATCACCCACGTTGTCATAGTAACACCCCATCACCCACGTTGTCAGGTAACACCCCCCATCACTCACGTTGTCATAGTAACACCCCCCCATCACCCACGTTGTCATGGTAACACCCCATCACTCACGTTGTCATAGTAACACCCCCCATCACCCACGTTGTCATGGTAACACTCCCCATCACTCACGTTGTCATGGTAACACCCCATCACTCACGTTGTCACGGTAACACCCCCCATCACCCACGTTGTCATGGTAACACTCCCCATCACCCACGTTGTTATGGTAACACTCCCCATCACTCACGTTGTCATGGTAACACACCCCATCACCCACGTTGTCATGGTAACACCCCATCACTCACGTTGTCATGGTAACACACCCCATCACCCACGTTGTCATGGTAACACTCCCCATCACTCACGTTGTCATGGTAACACCCCCCATCACTCACGTTGTCATAGTAACACCCCCCATCACCCACGTTGTCATGGTAACACCCCATCACCCACGTTGTCATGGTAACACTCCCCATCACCCACGTTGTTATGGTAACACTCCCCATCACTCACGTTGTCATGGTAACACTCCCCATCACCCACGTTGTCATGGTAACACTCCCCATCACCCACGTTGTCATGGTAACACCCCCATCACCCACGTTGTCATGGTAACACTCCCCATCACCCACGTTGTTATGGTAACACTCCCCATCACTCACGTTGTCATGGTAACACTCCCCATCACCCACGTTGTCATGGTAACACTCCCCATCACCCACGTTGTCATGGTAACACTCCCCATCACTCACGTTGTCATGGTAACACCCCATCACTCACGTTGTCATGGTAACACACCCCATCACCCACGTTGTCATCGTAACAGAGCCTGCTGTGACTAAGAATATAATGGTAACATAATGTTCTTTGTCTTCAAAATCATAATTATTACGAGTTACATACATAAATAATATATATTTTGCGGGAGACTCGCCGACGATGGGTTGCGGCGACGGGTTGCGGCGACGGGTTGCGGCGACGGGTTGCGGCGACGGGTTGTGTAGTGGAGAAAACTTTTCTTATATACCGCTCATGTTATGTTGATCCCTCTGACGTTACCTTAGGCTCCTGGCCTCCACCTGAGGCGCCTCGGCACGCGGTGTGTGTGGTGTGTGTGTGTGTGTGTGTGTGTGTGTGTGTGTGTGTGTGGGTGTGTGTGTGTGTGTGTGTGTGTGTGTGTGTGTGTGTGTGTGTGTGTGTGTGTGTGTACTCACCTAATTGTGCTTGCGGGGGTTGAGCTTTGGCTCTTTGGTCCCGCCTCTCAACCGTCAATCAACAGGTGTACAGTTCCTGAGCCTAATGGGCTCTATCATATCTAAACTTGAAACTGTGTGTGGAGTCAGCCTCCACCACATCGCTTCCTAATGCATTCCATTTGTCAACCACTCTGACACTAAAAAAGTTCTTTCTAATATCTCTGTGGCTCATTTGGGCACTCAGTTTCCACCTGTGTCCCCTAGTGCGTGTGCCCCTTGTGTTAAATTGCCTGTCTTTATCAACCCTGTCGATTCCCTTGAGAATCTTGAATGTGGTGATCATGTCCCCCCTAACTCTTCTGTCTTCCAACGAAGTGAGGTTTAATTCCCGTAGTCTCTCTCCTCGTAGCTCATACCTCTCAGCTCGGGTACTAGTCTGGTAGCAAACCTTTGAACCTTTTCCAGTTTAGTCTTATGCTTGACTAGATATGGACTCCATGCTGGAGCCGCATACTCCAGGATTGGTCTGACATATGTGGTATATAATGTTCTGAAAGATTCCTTACACAAGTTTCTAAAGGCCGTTCTTATGTTAGCCAACCTGGCATATGCTGCTGATGTTATACTCTTGATATGAGCTTCAGGGGACAGGTCTGGCGTGATATCAACCCCCAGGTCTTTCTCTCTCTCTGACTCTTGAAGTATTTCATCTCCCAAATGGTACCTTGTATCTGGTCTCCTGCTTCCTACCCGTATCTTCATTACATTACATTTGCTTGGGTTAAACTCTAACAGCCATTTGTTCGATCATTCCTGCAGCTTGTCCAGGTCTTCTTCAAGCCTCAAGTTGTCCTCCTCTGTCTTAATCCTTCTCATCTTCTGACAATGTAATGAAGATAGGCGTAGGGAGCAGGAGGCCAGATACAAGGAATCATCTGGGAGATGAAATCCTTCATGAGTCAGAGAGAGAAAAAGACCTGGGGGTTGATATCACGCCAGACCTGTCCCCTGAAGCTCATATCAAGAGGATAACATCAGCGGCAAATGCCAGGCTAGCCAACATAAGAACGGCATTCAGAAACTTGTGTAAGGAATCTTTCAGAACTTTGTATACCACATATGTCAGACCAATCCTGGTGTATGCGGCTCCAGCATGGAGTCCATATCTAGTCAAGGATAATACTAAACTTGAAAAGGTTCAAAGGTTTGCCACCAGACTAGTACCCGAGCTGAGAGGTATGAGCTACGAGGAGAGACTACGGGAATTAAACCTCACTTTCCTGGAAGACAGAAGAGTTAGGAGGGACAGAATCACTACATCCAAGATTTTCAAGGGAATTGATAGGGTAGATAAGGACAGGCTATTTAACACAAGGGGCACACGCACAAGGGGACACAGGTGGAAACTGAGTGCCCAAATGAGCCACAGAGATATTAGAAAGAACTTTTTTAGTGTCAGAGTGGTTGACAAATGGAATGCATTAGGAAGTGATGTGGTGGAGGCTGACTCCATACACAGTTTCAAGTGTAGATATGATAGAGCCCATTAGGCTCAGGAAACTGTACACCTGTTGATTGACGGTTGAGAGGCGGGACCAAAGAGCCAGAGCTCAACCCCCGCAAGGACAACTAGGTGAGAACAACTAGGTGAGTACACACAAACATACGAGTCCTGCGCGCTGTCCACTCAGCTACCAGACCCCTACCAGTGTGTGTGCGAGCGTGCTGGCGCGCGCCAGCAACTGAGCGTCAGAACCAATAAAACCAGCAACAGGAAGAGCTATTCAATACCCGGAGTGATATGATATACCGAGGACCCAACTCCACTAAGATATTAATACACTCAACCTCTCTCTCTGAAACATACATCACAATACAGCCTCCTGCGCTGGTAGTACTTATAATAACCATCACGACCATATCTTGGTTATCTTGAGATTATCTTGAGATGATTTCGGGGCTTTAGTGTCCCCGCGGCCCGGTCCTCGACCAGGCCTCCACCCCCAGGAAGCAGCCCGTGACAGCTGACTAACACCCAGGTACCTATTTACTGCTAGGTAACAGGGGCATAGGGTGAAAGAAACTGCGCCCATTGTTTCTCTCCGGCGCCCGGGATCGAACCCGGGACCACAGGATCACAGTCCAGCGTGCTGTCCGCTCGGCCGACCGACTCCAATACTACATACATACCGACTTACAACGCAATTACAAAGTACAAATGGGTACTATTGAGGTGGACGAAGCGGAAAACTATTTTTGTTTACTTGTGTTGTGAAGGCAAACTAACCTAACTTTCCTAGGCCTAATAGACGATATCTGGGGTCTAATATAGTACATATGTGTACTATTCTAGGCTTAAGAGTATCTAAGTTTGTGTTTAGCTTATTTTTTTCCGGCTATTTATCTGGATAGTACATAGTTGTACTGTCTAATTGCTTAGTACGGCAATTATTGTACAATGATGCACATTGTTAACAAAAACTACTATCTGAGCAGGAGGATGAGTTGTGCATTATAGACTAGAGTGACCTTCCTGGAGTACACCATCACTATGACCTTCCTGAAGTACACCACCACTATGACCTTCCTGGAGTACACCACCACTATGACCTTCCTGGAGTATAACACCACTATGACCTTCCTGGAGTATAACACCACTATGACCTTCCTGGAGTACACCACCACTATGACCTTCCTGGAGTATAACACCACTATGACCTTCCTGGAGTACACCATCACTATGACCTTCCTGGAGTACACGACCACTATGACCTTCCTGGAGTACACCATCACTATGACCTTCCTGGAGTACACCACCACTATGACCTTCCTGGAGTACACCATCACTATGACCTTCCTGGAGTACACGACCACTATGACCTTCCTGGAGTACACGACCACTATGACCTTCCTGGAGTACACGACCACTATGACCTTCCTGGAGTACACCACCACTATGACCTTCCTGGAGTACACCACCACTATGACCTTCCTGGAGTACACCACCACTATGACCTTCCTGGAGTACACCATCACTATGACCTTCCTGGAGTACACCACCACTATGACCTTCCTGGAGTACCTGGTTGATACCTGGTTGATGGGGTTCTGGGAGTTCTTCTACTCCCCAAGCCCGGCCCGAGGCCAGGCTCGACTTGTGAGAGTTTGATCCACCAGGCTGTTGCTTGGAGCGGCCCGCAGAGCCACATACCCACCACAGCCCGGCTGATCCGGGACTTCTCTTAGGAAACAGTCCAGTTTTCTCTTGAAGATGTCCACGGTTGTTCCGGCAATATTTCTTATAGTCGCTGGGAGGACGTTGAACAACCGCGGACCTCTGATGTTTATACAGTGTTCTCTGATTGTGCCTATGGCACCTCTGCTCTTCACTGGTTCAATCTTGCATTTTCTTCCATATCGTTCACTCCAGTACGTTGTTATTTTACTGTGTAGATTTGGGACCTGGCCCTCCAGTATTTTCCACGTGTATATTATTTGGTATCTCTCTCGTCTCCTTTCTAGAGAGTACATTTGGAGAGCTTTGAGACGATCCCAATAATTTAGGTGTTTTATCTCGTCTATGCGTGCCGTATATGTTCTCTGTATTCCCTCTATTTCAGCAATCTCTCCTGCTCTGAAGGGGGAAGTGAGTACTGAGCAGTATTCGAGACGGGACAACACAAGTGACTTGAAGAGTACAACCATTGTGATGGGATCCCTGGATTTGAAAGTTCTCGTAATCCATCCGATCATTTTTCTGGCTGATGCGATATTTGCTTGGTTATGCTCCCTAAACGTTAGATCGTCGGACATCATTATTCCCAAATCCTTGACATGCTGTTTTTCTACTATGGGAAGATTTGATTGTGTTTTGTACCCTGTATTATGTTTCAGATCCTCATTTTTGCCGTACCTGAGTACCTGAAATTTATCACTGTTAAACATCATATTATTTTCTGCTGCCCAATCGAAAACTTTGTTGACATCTGTTTGTAGTTTTTCAATGTCTTCAGCAGAGGTAATTTTCATGCTGATTTTTGTGTCATCTGCGAAGGATGACACGAAGCTGTGACGTGTATTTTTGTCTATATCAGATATGAGAATAAGGAACAGTAGCGGTGCAAGGACTGTACCTTGAGGTACAGAGCTTTTAACATCGCTTGGACTCGATTTTATCTGATTGACTGTTACTCTTTGTGTTCTGTTCGACAGGAAATTGAGTATCCAGCGTCCTACTTTTCCAGTTATTCCCATTGACCTCATTTTGTGAGCTATCACCCCATGGTCACATTTGTCGAAAGCCTTTGCAAAGTCTGTGTATACAACATCTGCATTTTGCTTTTCTTCTAGGGCTTCTGTGATTTTGTCATAGTGGTTGAGTAACTGTGACAGACAGGATCTTCCCGCTCTAAATCCATGTTGTCCTGGATTGTGCAATTCATTGTTTTCCATAAAACTAGAAATTTGATTCCTAATCACTCTTTCAAACACTTTTATTATGTGTGATGTTAGTGCAACTGGCCTATAATTTTTTGCCAAGGCTTTACTCCCCCCCTTGTGCAACGGAGCTATATCTGCAGATTTAAGTGCTGCTGGTATCTCCCCTGTATCCAGGCTCTTTCTCCATATTACGCTGAGTGCTCTCGCTACTGGTACTTTACATTTCTTTATGAATATTGAATTCCATGAGTCAGGCCCAGGGGCTGAGTGCATGGGCATATTGTCAATTTCTCTTTCAAAGTCTTCCGAGTTTGTGGTAATATCCGTTATATTATCTGCAGCTTGAATGTCATTCATAAAGAAGCTGTCTGGGTCATCAACTTTCATGTTGTTAATTGGTGTGCTAAACATAGCCTCATACTGCTTCTTAGAATTTCACTAATCTCTTTGTTGTCCTCTGTGTACGTACCTTCATTTGTAATTAACGGTCCAATACTGGTCGAGGGTTTGGATTTTGATTTAGCGTATGTGAAAAAATATTTCGGATTTTTTACACACCACACACACACACACACACACCACACACACACACACCACACACACACACCACACACACACACACACACACACCACACACACACATATATATATATATATATGTCGACAACGACTAGTACACTGTGTGACCGGATGAGGCGGGACCAAGAGCAGAGTTCAACCCCGGAAACCATTATGAAGGATATAAGGAAAATCCAGGAGCAGGGAGCAGCCTTAGGCCTCATTCTCAATGCATCCAAGTGTGAAATAATCTCCCGCAGCCCAGACATCACTGGGCAAATACAAAATGTTATTCCAGACATTCTCGTTGTCGAGCCACCGGACTGCACCCTCCTGGGTGCCCCCATTGGCCCACGGGCAATCGAGGAGGTCCTGGCTGCAAAAATCACTGATCTAAAGAGAATGCTGGACAGGATTGAAAAGATTGATGCCCATGATGCTCTCTTCCTCCTCACAAGATGCCTATCTCTCCCTAAGTTGACCTACTTTCTGAGATGTTCTCCATCCTAGAGCAGTCCTAAGTTAAATGTGTATGACACCCTTCTGAGGTCCATGCTGGTGAAAGTCCTGAAACCTGTAATTGGACGACTCTCAGTGGGAGCAAGCAACCCTTCCTGCAAGACTTGGCGGCCTTGGTGTCCGCACAGCCTACCCAAATTTGCTCTACCAGCCTTCCTTTCCTCTCCTCCTCCCACGCATCGCACGACCTCGTCAGAGATATCTTACCTGCATCCCTGAGAGATTCAGCAGGAATACACGATCCTGCTTTTACTGAATGTTCAAATCAGTGGGATGTTCTTGCAGCCCCAGCAACCATTAAAGAGCCAACAAAACAACACAAACAGTCTCGCTGGGACCACCCTCTAGTGGAAAAAGTAGCTGATGCCATGCTCAGCGCCGCAACATCAGACAAGGAGAAAGCCCGCCTCAGAGCAGTACGTGCCCCCCATGCAGGAGACATCCTCCTGGCAGTGCCCATGTCAGCAATGGGCATGCGCCTAGATCCAGAATCCCTTCGTGTAGCAGTGGCCCTCCGCCTTGGTGCCCCAATTCACACTGAATACAAGTGTATTTGCAACAGGGTGGAAGCAGACCAATACGGACTGCATGGGTTGCATTGCGGAAGCACAAAGGGCTGGCATGCAAGTTACAACGAGGTTAATGTCATCATCAAGAGAAGCCTCATCTCAGCTAAGTGCCCAGCGGAGAGA
>WNGS01033911.1:19601-33390 GCA_020271785.1 Procambarus virginalis | reverse complement strand
ATGAGTGTAAAGAAGCGTCTCCATTATCGTGTTCTTAAATTCACTAAAGCACCAGAATTGTTGTCTATGAGCGCGAGAGTACGGTACTATATAGCCTAGCCTAGTATATGCACATATAACTATATACCTAGCAATGTATATATAACTATATACCTAGTAATGTAATATAACTATATACCTAGTAATGCACTAGGTATATAGCCTAGTGCAGCAAAATTATGGCGTGTCTTGGTAACTTTAAATCCACGACGTAGGTGAGCAGAGCTGCCAGTGGCACTTCTAAATTCTAATATATTTGTATTTTATTTTACACAGGTCACATACAGGAGCCGACGACTTCTGACTGCTGTTGGCAGGCTGAGACCTTGCCTGGCATGACGGGAAAACGACCTGTCAATCAGTTAACAACCAGGTCCCCCAATTACTGCTTACTGAACACAGAGTGAACAGTTAAGGGTCGACGCCCTGTCAATCCTCCCGAACTCGAACCCAAACCCAATCGTTGTGTTGATCATAATAATGATTGACCATCACATTACAGTATAATATTCCTATTTACATAAACCAGCCTCAGGTTAATAGACATTTCTCCTTACATAAATGTTATGAGCATTACATAAATTAAGCAGTTATTCACCTACAACCAAAAAAAAAAAACATTGTAAATTAGTAATGAACTCTAAATGCAGTACACAGCACTTCGAATTTGTTGGCCGTTATGAATAATTAACAATTCAATCTCTCTGCTAAAGCAGAATTATATATTTTTTTGTCCAATGTTTACTGTATCAGAAATAATCCAAATAGGCAGATTTATATTACATGTACATACTGTAAATCATGGACTGGTATTATATGCACTGCACCGATGTATTTATATTATACGCACCGCACCGATGTATTTATATTATATGCACCGCACCGATGTATTAATAGTACAACTATGTATTTCTTACACGTACCATAACTACAGCACGTATTATATGGAGCACAATAATGGAACTGCACAATGCAAATCGCATCTATAGAATTACAGTATATTATACACATCACGTAATAATCTATAACACAAGAGAAAATGTCCATGTCTATCTGTCCAAAGTTGGAGGCCAGACGCTTGGGGTTAGCCTCGCACACATTTGTGGGGGGAATGGTCTGAGGTACGGGACGGACATAGGCTTACCCCGATCAGCCTAAGTTAAATGCTTCATGATACACAGCCTGTATCCCAACCTCCCACCAGAAGCGATTTTCATGAAAGATTGAAACTGGTGAAATCAGGCATGTGTTATTCGCAGTCTGCTCCAGTTACTCCAGCCGCTTACCCGCGCGATTTTCATTTACTTTATGCCTAAATATACTATATAAATATACTTTAAATGGAAATGTCTATTTGTTCGACGTTGGAGGAGAGATGGTAGGGAGTGGGAGATAAGAAGGGAAATGGGGAGTCGAGAGAAATTGGTAAGATAAGAGGGGGGGGGAAGATAAGGGGAAAGGGAAGTAAAAGGGGGAGGACGAAGGGGGGGGGATGAGCGAAGTAAAGAAAGATAAAAAAAATATAGATAAAGAGATGTCTAGACAGTTTGTTAAAAAACTAGATAGAGCTAGATAAAGATATATATAGATATATAGGTTGAGAGAGGAGATTGACAGACCCTGGAATTATCGGGTACCAACTCCCCTCCCCCCCCCCTCCCCCCCTCCCCACCCTGCTAGTATATACATCAAAGATAATGGCTGTCCAAGCACACAGTCACTTAGACGTCATACGAAAAGCACTACAGATGGGCACACCATGTCCCTCCAGGAACTGACTCTCCTCACCACCATTCTGAAATTATTAAAATCAGACACAGTAATCTGGTGGCAAGAGCAAGGCAAACGGATAAAGATGACAAGAATAATTAACCAGAGAATAACCCCACTCACAATGAGCCCCGCTGACAAATAGCAGGAGACGGAAAGGCAAATAAACGAAAGAGAAGCGAAGAAACGCCTGAAGAAAACAATTTATTATCCAGCCAGAACCCAAGAGCAGATATAGCACATCCACAGCTAACCCAGATGTTATTGCCATCCTCAGGAATATGGAAGACCAGTTGAACTAAAACCGGAGGAAAAAGTCACCATGACAGTGCAACATTTCCTGCTTGAAGTGATTGCAAACAGGCTCTTTAAATGCCCCAATACCACAACAATGTTGAAACAAGACAGGTGCTTGTAACAATAAAAGAACCTGGCATCAACTCTTACAGTGTAGGGATGTACGGACAAGTCAGCTTAACACACACAGAAATCACAATTGCGTGATGCATCAAATCCACGGCCCATGTGGATTTGATAATTTAATTCAGTTTAAGACTATTCAACCCAGTACCGCGCGCTGTTACAGGGAACAGAACGTCACTTTTGTGAGTCGATTTCATTTCAAATTACGTCCAAATTTGGCCATATCGCGCATACGAGCCAAAAGTGACGTTCTTTTTAAGAGGACGGGTTGGTTACAGATGTCAGCACATCGGCCACCATAAAGACGGCTGCAGAGGTCCTGAACGTTGTGGCGTATACAGCGAGCTACACAACACTGACATATACAAAAATCTACATAAAGAAAGCAAACCAACAAACGTAATATGTACAAACTGCGGGGATAATCATCACGCCTGGAACAAACGTTGTCCAGAAAGGGACAAACAGAATGCAAGCCTATGGATCTCCCCAGCAACCCGAGGCCACAACTCTACGACCACAGACAACGTGTTGGTGTAGACTCGCTTACCGGGTACTAAACACTGAGAACAACTGTAACATATTTGAAAATGGAATTCCAAATAATTTAAATTTTCATCGATTAAGTTATATTCAAGAATACAGCTTAATTCTTGAATATGAATTATATTCATATAAGAATACTTATATTGAATAAGTATTTAAGAATAATAGTATTAGAGCGATCGAGGGAGGAATTCTCAATATCTTATACAGTAATTTATAAATACTGAAAATGCCTTAAAATTAAGTAGGACTACTTAGAATTGGATGAGAACATCGGTCTACTGCATGCAGGTAAACTAATATCATACAGGATACAAGTGTTTACTGGTATACTCTTGAGAAGTATTACAAATGTCAACCTGCTTATACAAGAGCCTTTGGATGCATTACTTTGTTACTTTACGTACTAATCTACATTAAACATTTATACATACTAATTAACGATGTAAACTAGCTACTTAGCTCTTTGCTGTCTGTACCTGAACGTTTTCTGTATTCGCCACTCCGTACAAAATACAACTGTTTTGTCTAACCAGAAACATACGAACCCATGTTTATGATGCTTCAATATTTACTAATACGTCGCATATTTAATGGTATACTCAATACCGGAACAAATGTGACATAATGGGTGAAAGGACGAGTCCGTCCGTTATGGCCACATAATCCGTCGTTACTCACCCTACCCACCCACCCCAACCAGCGGGAAAGGGGGGGGGTGGGGGTTGAGTCAACTACCCAGCTGATCGTTTGCAATTCCGCTGTTTAAAATGTAAACAGCTGCAGCTTTAGTGTTGCCAAGGCGGCGCTCGACGTTCCGGCAGTCTATGAAGCAAAACTAGGCAGCCCGTCCTTATAAACAGAAGCCAAAGTCCATTCCATGCACCCGCCAAATCCCCCATGTTTATGAGTGAAAAACGGTTCACACGCGACTCACAACTGATGACGTTCGAACACTTCCGGAACAAGTGCTTCACTGACGACTTTTGTTAGAACCACAACGCTGTAAATGCTTCACCCAATTTCTACAATTACAAATAATCGCCAACAGAACCTAAAAATCTAACCTAACCAATGCCTAGACATGCAAAGCATGCAATAACAATATTAATTTATATTTGAGAAAATTCATAATTTGAATGACCAGCAAGTTAAAATTTATAAATGTGTCTTTGGGGTCGACCGCTGGATGGAATGGACATGGTCTGAGGACGGGTTGAAACTAGGTTTCGAGACGGTGGTCCAGTCGGTGGAAATCTGCAGCCAGCCCACATAAACAATGGCCAAATGTGGTAATTCAGCAGCCAACCTCCGTGTATATGAAAGAAAAACCCTTTACACAGGACTTTCATCTGATGTCATTCAAATAGTTCTCGAACGAAATACCTAACATTAACAGCCTTCGGAAAATATATATTGACCCATGAACTACAATTTTCAATACACAAAACGTTAGAATTGAAAATGTGTCATTGGGGTCGGTTGCTGCATGGACGAGCACTAATACCAATTAGTGCTAGGCCTAATGCACTCTTTCTTAGGATTAATATAAAATATATTTATGCTATACTAGGCCTAAGATATTTTTTTACCTTAATTTTTTCCGAGCTCTATAAAATTAATAATACAAAAAGTTGTTTACTGGTGTGTGCCATCACTACATACTGATACCTTCGACACAATAGTTACTTATCACTTCAGGAGGATGGCTTGGAATAACACTGTCTCAGTAACCCGTCTTCTGGCTTACATTCCATTTTTTACGGAATCGACCAATCCATTAAAAATGCGACGCATTAGTATTAAAGCACTCTAATAGTGATGGGTTCTTGCATCAGCCTCGACAGGTTAGGTGGGCTGCTTGGGTTCGTTCGTTTCTACTTCGGTAAAACCAGTTTTATTATTACGGAGCGCCAAACCAAGAGAAGTAGAGTCACACACGCACGCACGCCGGCCCCATGTGCGTGTGTGCGTGTGTACACGATGTCACTTCTCTGATTGGTTTACACATCAATTTGCATCATGGCGGAAATAGAATTCTGAATAAATTTAGTTCCCGGCTCTATCCTACATCATTATATTCTGGAGGGAGCCACAAGTTCACCACAGGGCCCGGCTACTTGGATCTGATGAGTATGTTAGGGTGGTGAGCGGAGCACCAGGTACCTTCCAGGTCCTCGACTCCTTTTATGTAAACACGCCTAAGTCCATAATATAAGTGAACCTTCATCAAATATTAAACTGAATAATATCTTTGATGCAGTAGTGTCTGAAACCTGAACCAGCATGAACCCTATGACGTCACACCTCTTCCTCATACTACATAAAGCACATTTTATCTCTTATTTTCGTTAGGATAGGCTCCGTCAGGTTAGGACAGGATAGGTAATATTGGGATGGGTTGGGTCGAGTTTGTTTAAGAGATTGGTGATGATGTAGTGATGTACAGATTTTTTCTTCGGTTTTAGACCCTACTCCTATGACGTTGATGTCGTTTCTATGCGACATAGATTTTTCCCGACAGAATCATTTTCCAGTCATTTGTCGGACACTTAATATTCCAGCCTGGGACATTTTTCCATTTTGCTTGGCAGTGTAGCCAAGATAGCCGAGGTAACTGCCTGCTTGTGGGATTTACGATCCGGCCAATCAGAGCTCGTGCTTCAATGAGAAATTGCCGAGTGCGATTTACGACCTGACCAATCTGGACTCGTGTTTAAATGAGAATTTGAAATCCAGAATTTTCCGAAGAAAAAAAAAAAGGTCAGAAATGTGCGCGTAAACAAGCAGGTGTATCCGTGGTGGCTCTTATATAGAAGTTGACTTTGGCAGCAGCAGTCTATTGTCATGATGGTAACTTATGGCGTTAATCCTTATGTTGGTCGCCATACTTCACAATAGACACAAATTGAACGAGTTCATAGAAAGACACAAACTCCAGGAATTAGAAAGCTTCCATATGAAGAGAATAAGAAAGCTTAATTTGCGCTTTTTATCCATAACTGATAAGAAGAATACAGTGAATTTTGTTTACAAAGTAGCTTTAGCATCTGGATATAATAAACAGTATTACCTCCTTAATACAGTATTAACTAATTATCTCGATAGTCTAGTGCACGTTAGTTAATAAAATAATAAGTACATATATATACTATAGTCGAGATGGGTGTCCAATTGTCTATCCCAGCCAGGGTTCGAACCAAGTCCATCTGGCTGGCGAGGCATGACCTCGCCCAGGGCTGAGGTCAGAACACCGGGGTCACTACAGAACAACAAATCAATACAATTGGCAAGTTAGTCTTTACGACGGTGAGGGAGGGTAGGCCTCCCACCTCCCTGTACCGCCACGCATCCCGTACAAATATGGCCGCCGTCTGTACGTTCCCCACTACCTCTCCCTCACTCAAGAACTATTCCTCAATCCCTCTCCCCCTCCATTCCTCATGCATTCGCTCCCCCTTCCTCAAGCACTCCCCCTCACTACCTCACCATCCATGTACAAAGAGTGTTAACTGGTACAGGCCACAGCGTCGACACTGCCAGCATCACCGTGAACCATTGTATTACACATACGCATTAACGCAACTGCAGGAGGCCTATTGACAACACACCACGTCAAATGACCCCATATCTGCCAGTGCTAGCGATTGGGAGAGATGGTGCACGACGTACGTCAACACGCCACAAGCACTACAGTACACTAACACCTCGACCCAGTGCGTCGTCACCTCCGCCGTCACTGACTCCCGCCGGACCAGTAGGACCCAAAACCTGTACCGGCAAGAACACTGGGACGTCACACACCTCATGCACCAATACATATGTACATAAAAACATTGATCCCATATTTTCAGTAGGTGGTTAGGTTAGGTTGGGATGGGGTGGTTGGTTCACGTAAGAAGCCTTAAGTGGACCAAACATTAGAGTGGATTAATGAGGTTTATAAGTTTCATATTGACATAAAATACAAGAAAATAACAATACATTAATTATGATACTTCTGATTACATTTTTGTGTGTGGATAGGCAGGCAGGAGGGTTACTGTGTGAGGATAGGCAGCAGGAGGGTTACTGTGTGAGGATAGACAGGCAGGAGGGTTACTGTGTGAGGATAGGCAGGCAGGAGGGTTACTGTGTGAGGATAGGCAGGCAGGAGGGTTACTGTGTGAGGATAGGCAGGCAGGAGGGTTACTGTGTGAGGATAGGCAGGCAGGAGGGTACTGTGTGTGGATAGGCAGGCAGGAGGGTTACTGTGTGTGGATAGGCAGGCAGGAGGGTTACTGTGTGTGGATAGGCAGGCAGGAGGGTTACTGTATGAGGATAGGCAGGCAGGAGGGTTACTGTGTGAGGATAGGCAGGCAGGGGGGTTACTGTGTGAGGATAGGCAGGCAGGAGGGTTACTGTGTGTGGATAGGCAGGCAGGAGGGTTACTGTGTGAGGATAGGCAGGCAGGAGGGTTACTCAGTAGACAAAATATGAGGTCTCGCGTGGAAGGATCAAGTATAACATTTGGGGTTTAGGCTCATGGTCTATGATGATATGCAACATTGGTTACTGATAATATATAACCTATATGTAATGTAGTATTTTATAACCTATATGTAATGTAGTATTTATATAACCTATATGTAATGTAGTATTTATATAACCTATATGTAATGTAGTATTTTCCTACTATAAGTTTGTAACATGTGCGGGTCAAGAGCTTGTCACACCCGGGGCCTCCCCAAGTCTCTTACTGAACACACTACGATTTTTAACGCAACCGACCACAGCGTAAAAATTGTGGTGGTTTAGGGAAAAAATAAACAGTATTGAGGCCTCCTGAGCCAAGTAGGTACGGGCTCCGGTTGGTAGCCTAGGTTTGACGCGTCTGGTTAGGCTAAGGCGTTGCATTTGTTTACGGAGGGAAACTCGTGGAACCGGATGGTTCTTAATAGAGTTGTACTGTACACCTTCCAGTGAAAGATGTCTAGCAGACAATGCTCAACACTCGACATTATCAAGACTTACTAAGCACAAATTCCATTCATTATATATATCTATAATATATATATATATATATATATATATATATATATATATATATATATATATATATATATTATCCTATTCAAAAAGCGTAATTTTAGAATTTTGTAAAACGCTCCGTGTAACTGAATTAATTAAAATATAAACATGAATACATATGACATGAATCTGGAAGTCAATTTCTCGCTACAGTAATGATTATCATGCAAGACGATTCCATCTCTAATTACTCGCGAACCGCATTTTAAACTATTAATAATTACACTTGCCAAACTGTGTATGAATGTGAATAAAATTATATATATATTATTATATATATATATATATATATATATATATATATAGGTATGCGAACAAGCCTGAATGGTACCCAGGGCTATATGCAACTGAAAACTCACACCCAGAAGTGATTCGAACCCATACTGCCAGGAGCAACGCAAAGGTATGTACAGGGACGCCTTAACTATATATATTATATATATATATATATATATATATAATATATATATATATATTATATATATATATTATATATATATATGTCGTACCTAGTAGCCAGAACGCACTTCTCAGCCACTATGCAAGGCCCGATTTGCCTAATAGGCCAAGTTTTCATGAATTAATTGTTTTTCGACTACCTAACCTACCTAACCTAACCTAACTAACTTTTTCGGCTACCTAACCTAACCTAACGTATAAAGATAGGTTAGGTTAGGTTAGGTAGGGTTGGTTAGGTTCGGTCATATATCTACGTTAATTTTAAATCCAATAAAAAAAATTTACCTCATACATAAGGAAATGGGTAGCTTATCATTTCATAAGAAAAAAATAGAGAAAATATATTAATTCTGGAAAACTTGGCTTATTAGGCAAATCTGGCCTTGCATAGTAGGCCAAAAAGTGAGTTCTGGCTACTAGGTACGACATATATATATATTATATATATATATATATATATATATATATATATATATATATATATATATATATATATGTCGTACCTAGTAGCAGAACGCACTTCTCAGCCTACTATGCAAGGCCCGATTTGCCTAATAAGCAAGTTTTCNTCATTAGCTTTGTTTATTTTACTTGTAACTCAAATTAGGTAATTTACTGTTACTGTCATTAGGGTATTAGTGAGGTTATCTTCAGATGATTTCGGGGCTTTAGTGTCCCCGCGGCCCGGTCCTCGCCTCGACCAGGCCTCCACCCCCAGGAAGCAGCCCGTGACAGCTGACTAACACCTAGGTACCTATTTTACTGCTAGGTAACAGGGGCATAGGGTGAAAGAAACTCTGCCCATTGTTTCTCGCCGGCGCCTGGGATCGAACCCAGGACCACAGGATCACAAGTCCAGTGTGCTGTCCGCTCGGCCGACCGGCTCCCACAAAGGGTGAGGTGCACCCTTTACCCCCTTGTGGTGATGCTCCCCAGGTCACGTGGGCCTGGTCCCCGGGTCACGTGGGCCTGGTCCCCGGGTCACGTGGACCTGGTCCCTGGGTCACGTGGACCTGGTCCCCGGGTCACGTGGACCTGGTCCCCGGTCACGTGGACCTGGTCCCCGGGTCACGTGGACCTGGGCACCAGGTCACGTGGACCTGGTCCCCGGGTCACGTGGACCTGGTCCCCGGGTCACGTGGACCTGGGCACCAGGTCACGTGGACCTGGTCCCCGGGTCACGTGGACCTGGTCCCCGGGTCACGTGGACCTGGGCACCAGGTCACGTGGACCTGGTCCCCGGGTCACGTGGACCTGGTCCCCGGGTCACGTGGACCTGGTCCCCGGGTCACGTGGACCTGGTCCCCGGGTCACGTGGACCTGGTCCCCGGGTCACGTGGACCTGGGCACCAGGTCACGTGGACCTGGTCCCCGGGTCACGTGGACCTGGTCCCCGGGTCACGTGGACCTGGGCACCAGGTCACGTGGACCTGGTCCCCGGGTCACGTGGACCTGGTCCCCGGGTCACGTAAACCTGGGCACCAGGTCACGTGGACCTGGTCCCCGGTCACGTGGACCTGGTCCCCGGGTCACGTGGACCTGGTCCCCGGGTCACGTGGACCTGGGCACCAGGTCACGTGGACCTGGTCCCCGGGTCACGTGGACCTGGTCCCCGGGTCACGTGGACCTGGTCCCCGGGTCACGTGGACCTGGTCCCCGGGTCACGTGGACCTGGTCCCCGGGTCACGTGGACCTGGGCACCAGGTCACGTGGACCTGGTCCCCGGGTCACGTGGACCTGGTCCCCGGTCACGTGGACCTGGTCCCGGGTCACGTGGACCTGGTCCCCGGGTCACGTGGACCTGGTCCCCGGGTCACGTGGACCTGGTCCCTGGGTCACGTGGACCTGGTCCCTGGGTCACGTGGACCTGGTCCCCGGGTCACGTGGACCTGGTCCCCGGGTCACGTGGACCTGGTCCCCGGGTCACGTGGACCTGGTCCCCGGGTCACGTGGACCTGGTCCCCGGGTCACGTGGACCTGGTCCCCGGGTCAACACAACATTGTTTTTAAATTCCAAGGGAGGGCCTGATAGCTGAGTGGACAGCTCTCTGGACTCGTAATCCTAGGGTCCGGGTTCCATCCCCGGTGATGGCAGCAACAAAATGGGTAGAGTTTATTTCACCCTGATGCCCCTGTTACCTAGCAGTAAATAGGCACCTGGGAGTTAGACAGCTGGTACTGACTGCTACCTGTATGTACTCACCTAGTTGTGCTTGCGGGGGTTGAGCTCCGCTCTTTCGGCCCGCCTCTCAACTGTCAATCAACTGTTTACTAACTACTATTACTTTTTTTCCATGCCACACACACACACACACACCACACACACTCACACACACACACACACACACACACACACACACACACACACACACACACACAGGAAGCAGCCCGTGACAGCTGACTAACTCCAAGGTACCTATTTACTGCTAGGTAACAGAGACATAGGGTGAAAGAAACTCTGCCCATTGTTTCTCGCTGGCGCCCGGGATCGAACCCGGGAGCACAGGATCACGTGACCAGCGTGCTGTCCGCTCGGCCACCGGCCCGAGCGGACACAGGTCCGGTGCGTGGTGTGTGTGTGTGTGCGTGTGTGCGTGTGTGTACTCACCTAATTGTGCTTGCGGGGGTTGAGCTTTGGCTCTTTGGTCCCGCGGGTGTGTGTGTGTGTGGTGGGGGGGGGAATGTGTTAGTAGTTAGTAACAGTTGATTGACAGTTGAGAGGCGGGCCTAAAGAGCAGAGCTCAACCCCCGAAAGCACAACTAGGTGAGTACACACGCAACACACTACACAGAGGGAAGAGAGTGCAGCCATTACCTGCCCGTGGTGTTGCCAGGGGAGTCGGTCGGCCGAGCGGACAGCCGCTGGACTTGTGATCCTGTGGTCCTGGGTTCGATCCCAGGCGCCGGCGAGAAACAATGGGCAGAGTTTCTTTCACCCTATGCCCCTCTTACCTAGCAGTAAAATAGGTACCTGGGTGTTAGTCAGCTGTCACGGGCTGCTTCCTGGGGGTGGAGGCCTGGTCGAGAACCGGGCCGCAGGGACACTAAAGCCCCGAAATCATCTCAAGATAACCTCAAGATTGCCAGAGTCACGTGACAACACAACACACACACACACGTGGAGACAAAATCTGGATCAAAACAATTCATATTTGCCAAGGTCACTTGTGCTGGTGAACCATCGCGAGACCTTGTTAACACGGCCGGCAGCTGGTTGTTGTTAGGCCTCTTATCACCCATTATCGTCAGTTAATCACTTACATTTATCATATTACATTTCAGTAGTGTAATATGTAATGATTCCGTATGTTAATTGTTGGCTGTTTCTTACTGTTCTCGGTCGATAAGTATGAACACATTAACCGATTCACAAGGCCTTGAAAAGGGTTCGAACCTATGGCCTGGATGCTCCCAGACGCGGTCTAGTCCACTCACCACGACATGGTAAAAGAATTGCAACCTGGAGTGCTACAGCACCCACGATGATCCCGAGGCTTCCACCGAGGCCTACCCGGGGGTCACACACTTCCCCTCATGCTCTGTCAACCACATTACTTCAACCTCTCACTCACTGCCTACTTCAACACACACAGACATCACAATAACGGGATGTAACAACTGAACAAACCCACACTATTGAATTCTTTGGATTGGTTCATTTCTGTGGATTTGTTAATTGATATATATCACGTTATTGTGATGTCTGTGAGTATGGACACATTACAACACTTGTAAACCATTTGCCGGGTCGTGTTCCTGGGTAAAATTATATATATATATATAATATATATATATATATATATATATATATTATATATTATATATATATATATATATAATATATATATATATATATATATAGATATATATATATAGATATGTCGTACCTAGTAGCCAGAACGCACTTCTCATCCTACTATGCAAGGCCCGATTTGCTAATAAGCCAAGTTTTCATGAATTAATATATTTTCTCTAATTTTTTTTTGAAATGATAAAAGATACCCATTTCATATGTATGAGGTAATTTTTTTTTTATTGGAGTTAAAATTAAAGTAGATATATGACCGAACCTAACCAACCCTACCTAACTAACCTAGCCTATCTTATAGGTTAGGTAAGTTAGGGTAGCCGAAAAAGTTAGGTTAGGTTAGGTAGGTAGGTTAGGTAGTCGAAAAAAAATTAATTCATGAAAACTTGGCCTATTAGGCAAATCGGGCTGCATAGTAGGCTGAGAATGCGTCTGCTATAGGTACGACATATAATATATATATATATATATATATTAGTATATTTTGGTAGCAGTCTTTCCTGTAGACATATGTTATTAATATGACCGAAAAAGTAAGATTAATAATTCTAACACGAATTTTCTCAATTTTCCTTATGTTTGTTTTTACTGATGACGGTAAATGAAAAATCAATTCTCCAAAATTCATTCTTTATTTCTTAGTCTGACGCGACACTTGAACGCGTTTCGTAATAACTAATTACATTTTCAAAGACTTTTAGTTTTCTCACACACAACTATAACCTGAAAGCACTAAACAGTTCTTTACTATGCTATGATTTAAACAGCTTTCATCTTTCATTTTATACCCGCGTTTGGGTGAGGTGATATGTTACAACAGTTTTTAATGAGGTGAACAAAACTTTCAACAAAGGACAGAACACGAAAACAATGGATATTAACTGGATATTAACTGGTAAATTGAAGGTATGAATGGAAGTAACTGCGGAAGGGCCTATGGCCCATATTTCTTGATGCTTCTATATTGGAGCGGGGTCTTGAAGTGGGTAGAATATATTTGTGCATTAATTGACTGTTGATTGCTGGTGTTGACTTCTTGATGTGTAGTGCCTCGCAGATGTCAAGCCGCCTGCTATCGCTGTACCTATCGATGATTTCTGTGTTATTTGTTAAGATTTCTCTGGTGATGGTTTGGTTGTGGGAAGAGAGTATATGTTCCTTAATGGAGCCCTGTTGCTTATGCATCGTTAAACGCCTGGAAAGAGATGTTGTTGTCTTGCCTATATACTGAGTTTTTGGGGCTTACAGTCCCCAAGTGGACATTTAAAGGCATAGACGACGTTTGTCTCTTTTAGGGCGTTCTGCTCCGTGTCTGGAGAGTTTTTCATTAGTAGGCTGGCTGTTTTTTTGGTTTTATAGTAAATCGTTAGTTGTATCTTCTGATTTTTGTCTGTAGGGATAACATTTCTATTAACAATATCTTTCAGGACCCTTTCCTCCGTTTTATGAGCGGTGGAGAAGAAGTTCCTGTAAAATAGTCTAATAGGGGGTATAGGTGTTGTATTAGTTGTTTCTTCAGAGGTTGCATGGCGTTCTACTTTCCTTCTTATGATGTCTTCAATGAAACCATTGGAGAAGCCGTTGTTGACTAGGACCTGCCTTACCTACAGAGTTCTTCGTCGACTTGCTTCCATTCTGAGCTGTGGCTGAGAGCACGGTCGACATAAGCGTTAA
>WNGS01033911.1:0-10187 GCA_020271785.1 Procambarus virginalis | reverse complement strand
GGATGACGTGTTGCCAATTTAGCAGTTTCTTCGGCCTTCTCATGTAATGGGATTCCAACATGGGATGGGATCCAGTTTAGGGTTATGTTGAGTCCTTTTCCTTTAGCTATTGTTCCTAGACAGAAAATGGTGGTAATTATTCCCACGTTGTCTTTCCACTGCTTTGTTCCTAATATTTGAAGTGCCTGTGAGACAACACGTACAGTGACACGTGAGGTGGACAGTGACACGTGAGGTGGACAGTGACACGTGAGGTGGACAGTGACACGTGAGGTGGACAGTGACACGTGAGGTGGACAGTGACACGTGAGTAGGACAGTGACACGTGAGTAGGACAGTGACACGTGAGGTGGACAGTGACACGTGAGTATGACAGTGACACATGAGGTGGACAGTGACACGTGAGTAGGACAGTGACACGTGAGGTGGACAGTGACACGTGAGTAGGACAGTGACACGTGAGTAGGACAGTGACACGTGAGGTGGACAGTGACACGTGAGTAGGACAGTGACACGTGAGTAGGACAGTGACACATGGGTAGGACAGTGACACCTGGGTAGGACAGTGACACATGGGTAGGACAGTGACACATGGGTAGGA
The DNA here is from genome assembly GCA_020271785.1 of Procambarus virginalis. Classification (NCBI taxonomy): domain Eukaryota; kingdom Metazoa; phylum Arthropoda; class Malacostraca; order Decapoda; family Cambaridae; genus Procambarus; species Procambarus virginalis. The sequence goes on along the minus strand of WNGS01033911.1, from coordinate 9,586 downwards.
CAGTGACACATGGGTAGGACAGTGACGCATGGGTAGGACAGTGACACATGGGTAGGACAGTGACACATGGGTAGGACAGTGACACATGGGTAGGACAGTGACACATGAGGTGGACAGTGACACATGGGTAGGACAGTGACACATGGGTAGGACAGTGACACATGGGTAGGACAGTGACACATGAGGTGGACAGTGACACATGGGTAGGACAGTGACACATGGGTAGGACAGTGACACATGAGGTGGACAGTGACACATGGGTAGGACAGTGACACATGAGGTGGACAGTGACACATGGGTAGGACAGTGACACATGGGTAGGACAGTGACACATGAGGTGGACAGTGACACATGAGGTGGACAGTGACACATGGGTAGGACAGTGACACATGGGTAGGACAGTGACACATGGGTAGGACAGTGACACATGGGTAGGACAGTGACACATGGGTAGGACAGTGACACATGGGTAGGACAGTGACACTAGAGTAGGACAGTGACACCTGGGTAGGACAGTGACACATGGGTAGGACAGTGACACATGAGGTGGACAGTGACACATGAGGTGGACAGTGACACATGGGTAGGACAGTGACACTAGAGTAGGACAGTGACACATGGGTAGGACAGTGACACATGGGTAGGACAGTGACACATGAGGTGGACAGTGACACATGAGGTGGACAGTGACACATGGGTAGGACACACAACACGGGTTCAGTAAGTCTGGATCAAGGTAAAGTCACAGAGGGAACAGTTCCACAGTAATCCTCTTACTAACATAATTATATTAACAAATCAATTAAAACTGAATATAATTCATTAGTAACAAACCATACTAATATTCACGTGTATATATAAATACAAATACTTGATAATAGACAAAACTCAAGTTGTAAGAACATTACATATTCTTGAAGCCATTCACATGAACGTGGAAGCAGCCACAATACACACCCAAGTAAGGAAAGTATTCACTCTACGCTCCATGAGAGTAACAACAACACCGGAATGTGAAGGTGTCGGGGTTGGCGACACTGTGCGGGGGGACGCCTCCCCAGCTACACCTGATTACTCTTTATATGTGCTTCCTCCTTTTGTCGTGTTATTTGTCACCCCCTTTACGCCTTGCTTTTCACTTATTTGTATTTGTATGTACCTGACTCCCCCTAACGGTATGAATACCTCCCCCCCGCCCAGGTCAGCTCTATTACGGGCTCATTATGGCCCCTGCTACATGTAAATATTATTCAGAGTTGCTGAATCTAAAACGACAGTAACAGTCCCAGTACAATTGGCCAAATGGCGGTCAACGACATTACTCGCTACGTCCATGTCATCAACAGGTTGCTCGTCGCGAATGGGCTGTACCCGATGACCTTCTTCCTGCTTACACAACTGTTACCGGACCCTCCGCCCCGGGGACCCCTGAGCCGACCCCCAGGGAGGCCTCACCGACTGCGCACTTCTCGAGGTTGTCCCACTGACAGGGACGGCAGCAGCCCCCAGGACGACGAGGCCGACTCCGAAGACTCGACCGACTCCGATGCTTTAGTCGATGTCACCGGCTCACCTGCCCCTCACGCGGCCGCCTGTGCACCATCTCCCTCTCCAGATCCCACAGCGGCACCAACCAGACTTACAGGCTCCCATGCTGCCTCCGGGAATATCAGATGTGGCCGCGTATTTTCCAAGAAGGACAGGCAGTATAACTCCATAAACCACAACGACTACTGAGAATACAAGTGCAGGGAAGCAGGACGGGTCCTTCGCATGGTCGTCTCTCAAGAACGCATCGACCATCTCTGCGACTACGACACCATGAAGAAGGAAATTCGACCAGACTACCAAATTCGGGGAACTAGGATAATGAAACCAATCATCTTGTAACACCCGGACATCTCCCCCTAAATGGGCCGACTGAGGCCAGCCCCGCTGACTCCTGTGACACTCAACTGTGAACAACATGGGTACCCCGTCAATTTACCGGTCTGACCAGCCTTATGGCTTTGGATTGGATTGGCGGGTCCACGTACCCCATCCCCAGATCTCCAGTATCAGCTATTGATACAGATAATGGCTCCAAAGAGTTACTTATGGATTCACAATACATGAAAATTTTGTTCCAGTCGCTGAATCTAAAGCAACAATAACAACGTACAGTCCCATCACTTGAGAATGAACCATGCAGGTTCGAAACGTTGTGTAATTTTATAATGAGTGTAATACATTCTACAGTTATTTCTTTCTTTGTTTTTCTTCACCTCGAACGAAGATGACTTTTGGAGAACTCCTCTTCCAATTAAACCCAGATGCAAGAGCACTAGTCAGAGGGATAGAAACCCTAAACAAGAAAATAATCAATACAGAATATGCAGTCATATTCAATGAAACATTATATATATATATATATATATATATATATATATATATATATATATATATATATATATATATATATGTTTAACACGGCCCAGGCTCTGCTTCAGGAGGCTGGGGTCGTTCATACCCTCGATGGGGTGGTTCTTCTCCGGCCCTGACCACGGCGGTCTCCGGGGATGGAGGTCCCTGTGCCCTTCTTCACCACCTTCGAGGTCAACCCCGGAACTCACAGTTCCTGCGACGGCGCTGGAACCAATCGTATTGGCGTATGCCTTTCCATTGGAGACTTTCAGCGCCGTGGAGAGGGGGGACCTGCTGCCTGGGTAACAGCTTCTCCCCCGAATCAACCTACCCAGGCTTTGCGCCTTGGTGAGGCCACTCCAGACCGACAACCGGAGCGCAACTCCATAGTCTCCTGAGACTGATGGATGCCTACTACTACTACTAATATATATATATATATATATATATATATATATATATATATATATATATATATATATATATATATATATATATATATATATATATATATACATATATGTGTATATCACGAAAATAAACACGTGAATAAAAATGTGACAATGTCAGACCACGCAGGAAAAATGAAACAGGAATTTCCTTAAGTACTTTCGTATATTAATACATCTTCAGAAGGAGTCTGACATTGTCATATACATATATATATATATATATATATATATATATATATATATATATATATATATATATATATATATATTTTTTTTTTTTTTTTTTTTTTTTAACCTAGAAGGGGTACCACCTCTGGTGCAAGTGTAGGGACCCATAGCCTCGGAGAAGAAAATAAAGAGTACTCAGAGAAGACCTTGTGGATCCTCACTGAACACTTTGATATTTTCTTCTCCTACCACCCCTATTCTTTTGGTATGTGTGTATATTTATCTAACTTTATTTGAAAATGTCATTACACAAAAAAGTTACAGTATTGATTACATGCAGGGTACAAGCCTGCTTGTCACAAGTTGAAAAGCTCCTCCAGCTCCTCAGATGGCTGGCAGGAACCATGGATGCAGTGAGCATTTCCTCTCTGGATTGCCACACTGAGGCGCTGAAAAAGAAAACTGGCAGCTCTAGGGTCTCTAGTTGTTTCGATTAGCTTAGACCCCAACTCCTTCAAAAAGCTAGCAGCACTTTTACCCCAGGCACCAAGTGTCTCTGAGGCAATGGGGACAAAATTGTAGTGGTGCTCAAGGTCTCTGTATTTACGTGACTTGGCCGCTTCCCGGTGATTGGCAGCTCCTCCTGCTTGAGTAGCACATATATATATATATATATATATATATATATATATATATATATATATATATATATATATATATATATATGAAAAGTTCCCAGACACCAAACAGAACGCATTGAAGGAAACCAACGTCGTCTATGCCTTCAAATTCCCACTTAGGGACAGTAAGCCCCAAAGAACTCTGTATATAGGCAAGACAACAACGTCTTTTTCCAGGCGATTAACAATGCATAAACAACAGGGCTCCATCATAGAACATATAATCTTCTCTCACAACCAGACCATCACCAGAGAAATCTTAATTAATAAGCAACACAGAAATCATCGATAGATACAGCGGTAGCAGGAGGCTCGACATCAGCGAGGCACTACACAAAAAGTCAACACCAGCAATCAACAGCCAATTAATGCACAACTATATTCTACCCACTTCAAGACCCCGAACCAATATGGAAGCAGCAAGAGGAAGTATGGGCCAATAGGCCTTCTGCAGGTACTTCAATTCTTATGTTTTCATACCCAATTTATACCCATTGTTTCGTGTTATGTCATGTGTTTGTCACCTCACCCAAAACTTTTGTGCCATATCACCTCACCCAAAACGAGTATAAGTACAATGAATTTTATGTGTAAATTAAGTCTTTGAAAATGTAATACGAATTACGAAACGCGTTCAGGCGTCAGACCATAAATAAAAATGAATTTTGGAGAATTGATATTTCCATTACCACCGACAGTGAAGAAAAACATAAGAAATATTGAGAACATTCGTGTTAGAATTATTAATCTTACCTTTTCGGTCATATTCAAGAATATATATATATATATATATATATATATATATATATATATATATATATATATATATATATATATATATATATGTCGTACCTAGTAGCCAGAACGCACTTCTCAGCCTACTGTGCAAGGCCAGATTTGCCTAATAGGCCAAGTTTTCATGAATTAATTGTTTTTCGACTACCTAACCTACCTAACCTAACCTAACCCAACTTTTTCGGCTACCTAACCTAACCTAACCTATAGAGATAGGTTAGGTTAGGTTAGGTAGGGTTGGTTAGGTTCGGTCATATATCTACGTTAATTTTAACTCCAATAAAAAAAATTGACCTCATACATAATGAAATGGGTAGCTTTATCATTTCATAAGAAAAAAATTAGAGAAAATATATTAATTCAGGAAAACTTGGCTTATTAGGCAAATCGGGCCTTGCATAGTAGGCCAAAAAGTGAGTTCTGGCTACTAGGTACGACATATATATATATATATATATATATATATATATATATATATATATATATATATATATATATATATATATATATATATATAACGTTAAGGCGTCCCTGTACATACCAGTTGCGTTGCTCCTGGCAGTATGGGTTCGAATCACTTCTGGGGTGTGAGTTTTCAGTTGCATATAGCCCTGGGTACCATTCAGGCTTGTTCGCATATATATATATATATATATATATATATATATATATATATATATATATATATATATATATATACATATATATATATATATACATATATATATATATATATATATATATATATATATATATATATATATATATATATATAATTTTATTCATATTCATACACAGTTCGGGAAGTGTAATTATTAATTAGTTTAAAATGCGGTTCGCGAGTAATTAGAATGGAATCGTCTTGCATGATAATCATTACTGTAGCGAGAAATTGACTTCCAGATTCATGTCATATGTATTCAATGTAATTATAGGTTAAATTAATTCAGTTACACGCAGCGTTTTACAAAATTCTAAAAATACGCTTTTTGAAATAGGATATATATATATATATATATATATATATATATATATATTATATATATATATATATAATGAAATGGAAATTTGTGCTTAGTAAGACTTGATAATGTCGAGTGTTGAGCATTGTCTGCTAGACATCTTTCACTGGAAGGTGTACAGTACAACTCTATTAAGAACCATCCGGTTCTCACGAGTTTCCCTCCGTAAACAAATGCAACGCCTTAGCCTAACCAGAGGCATCAGAACCTAGGCTACCAACCGGAGCCCGTACCTACTTGGCTCAGGAGGCCTCAATACTGTTTATTTTTTCCCTAAACCACCACAATTTTTACGCTGTGGTCGGATGCGTTAAAAATCGTAATATGCTCAGTAAGAGACTTGAGGGAGAGCCCCGGGTGTGACAAGCTCTTGACCCGCACATGTTACAAACTTATAGTAGGAAAATACTACATTATATATAGTTTATATAATTATCAGTAAACCAATGTTTCATATTATCATAGACCATGAGCCTTAAACCCAAAATGTTATACTTGATCCTGCCTCGCAAGAACCTCAATATTTTGTCTACTGAGTAACCCTCCTGCCTGCCTATCCTCACACAGTGTCCCTCCTGCCTGCCTATCCTCACACAGTAACCCTCCTGCCTGCCTATCCTCACACAGTAACCCTCCTGCCTCCCTATCCTCACACAGTGTCCCTCCTGCCTGCCTATCCTCACACAGTAACCCTCCTGCCTGTCTATCCTCACACAGTGTCCCTCCTGCCTGCCTATCCTCACACAGTAACCCTCCTGCCTGTCTATCCTCACACAGTAACCCTCCTGCCTGCCTATCCTCACACAGTAACCCTCCTGCCTGTCTATCCTCACACAGTAACCCTCCTGCCTGCCTATCCTCACACAGTAACCCTCCTGCCTGCCTATCCACACACAGTAACCCTCCTGCCTGCCTATCCTCACACACAGGGCTCTGTACTCTGTGAGTCCCACAGGGCTCTGTACTTGGACCTATCCTGTTTCTGATATACGTAAATGATCTCCCAGAGGGTATAGACTCATTCCTCTCAATGTTTGCTGACGACGCCAAAATTATGAGAAGGATTAAGACAGAGGAGGACAGCTTGAGACTTCAAGAAGACCTGGACAAGCTGCAGGAATGGTCGAAAACAAATGGCTGTTAGAGTTTAACCCAAGCAAGTGTAATGTAATGAAGATAGGGGTAGGAAGCAGGAGACCAGATACAAGGTATCATTTGGGAGATGAAATACTTCAAGAGTCAGAGAGAGAGAAAGACCTGGGGGTTGATATAACGTGAGTGATGGGGTGTTACCATGACAACGTGGGTGATTGGGTGTTACCATGACAACGTGGGTGATGGGGTGTTACCATGACAACGTGAGTGATGGGGGTGTTACCATGACAACGTGAGTGATGGGGAGTGTTACCATGACAACGTGAGTGATGGGGAGTGTTACCATGACAACGTGAGTGATGGGGTGTGTTACCATGACAACGTGAGTGATGGGGTGTGTTACCATGACAACGTGAGTGATGGGGAGTGTTACCATGACAACGTGAGTGATGGGGGTGTTACCATGACAACGTGAGTGATGGGGAGTGTTACCATGACAACGTGAGTGATGGGGAGTGTTACCATGACAACGTGAGTGATGGGGTGTGTTACCATGACAACGTGAGTGATGGGGGGTGTTACCATGACAACGTGAGTGATGGGGAGTGTTACCCATGACAACGTGAGTGATGGGGAGTGTTACCATGACAACGTGGGTGATGGGGTGTTACCATGACAACGTGAGTGATGGGGAGTGTTACCATGACAACGTGAGTGATGGGGTGTGTTACCATGACAACGTGAGTGATGGGGTGTGTTACCATGACAACGTGAGTGATGGGGAGTGTTACCATGACAACGTGAGTGATGGGGTGTGTTACCATGACACGTGAGTGATGGGGAGTGTTACCATGACAACGTGGGTGATGGGGGGGTGTTACCGTGACAACGTGGGTGATGGGGTGTGTTACCATGACAACGTGAGTGATGGGGTGTGTTACCATGACAACGTGAGTGATGGGGAGTGTTACCATGACAACGTGAGTGATGGGGTGTGTTACCATGACAACGTGAGTGATGGGGTGGTGTTACCATGACAACGTGGGTGATGGGGTGTGTTACCATGACAACGTGAGTGTTGGGGTGTGTTACCATGACAACGTGAGTGATGGGGTGTTGCCATGACAACATGAGTGATAGGGGTGTTACCATGACAACGTGAGTGATGGTGTGTTACCATGACAACGTGGGTGATGGGGTGTTACCATGACAACGTGGGTGATGGGGTGTTACCATGACAACGTGGGTGATGGTGTGTTACCATGACAACATGAGTGATGGGGTGTTACCATGACAACATGAGTGATGGGGGTGTTGCCTCATAATTATACCTCATAACAATAAAGTTTACAAGTTTCTTTATGTATAATCACTTCACTGAAAACAACTCCTGAGAACAGTGTCTTTGAAATTATTAATAAATAATATATAAAGTGATGGTTATGTTGGATGTAGTTATTGACAACATGACCGCCAGATTAATTATAGAGCCTCGTTAGTGTTCAGCAAGTAACGGAGCCATCTGTCTTGTAATTCGAAGGATGGAGCTCATTGGAACGGTAACGAGCTACATATATATATAGAGATAGAGATATATATATATATATATATATGATAGAGATAGATAATTAAGATAAGAGAGTATATACTATAGCTTATCTTCTCTATATCTATATATATCTCTATATCTCTATCTATCTATCTCTCTTATATATATATAAAATGTTGAGATTAAGAAAGTATTTTCCTGCATTTTCGGCGTTGTTGTTTGATTTAGTTATGTACAAAGCTTCAATTTGATGATTTTTTGGCTTTGTGTGTGGCTTGATTACCTTGTTTTGTTAGTGCAGTATTGACGCGTCTAATCTCAGGGAAGATAACCACGACTCGAGTCGACTTATATATAAAAATCGGGTTATAATAGGCAAAATAGGATTTTGTTAACCACGTTTCTAATTAGTCACTCTTTTTGATCCTGTACTTCAGAATGGACTTATCTTATGGCAGCAGGTAAGAAAACATTTGTATTAAGACTTCTGAATTAAGTCTACTGAATATATAATATCCAGAATCCTGGCCCTGATGTTAACATCGTGGCACCGAGGGAGATGTCCTAACCTGATGTTAATGTCCAAGGAAACATTAACAATTCTGGCGTTTATGCCAAGTGGACACCCACACAGCCTGATGTTCTGGGGCCAGGATTCACGAAAGCACTTACGCAAGCCTTTACGAACCTGTACATCTTTTCTCAATCTTTGGCGGCTTTGTTTCCAATTATTAAACTGTTTCCTGAGCTCCGAAGCACCAGGAGGCTGTTTATAACATATGCAACAGTTCAATGGGAAGTTTCCATGCTTTGAAACTGCTTAATAAATGTAACCAAAGCCGTCAAAGATTGGGGAAAGATGTACACGTTCGTAAGTATTTGCGTAAGTGCTTTCGTGAATCTGGCCCCAGGTTGTTAGGAAGTTTTCCTGGAAAACTCAGCTATAGTTCGTATTCGGAGGTTTCCTACCTAAGAGCTCGGAACTTTTGCCGGGCAAACAATTCACGTATTGTTAACTCTGACAGTCGTAACTATTAGAGTAACTACTTGTTATTCAGTGGTCCTGAACCACACAAAAAAACGTCTTAATATGATGAATAAGCGTCCGAGTTTTACGCCGCCAGAATCAGCGGAAACCAATTACCACCAACCGGATGATAAATATTAATGCCTTTATAATTAGTTGACATGACCACACACTAGAAGGTGAAGAGACGACGACGTTTCGGTCCGTCTGGACCATTCTCAGTCGATTAACATACTTAGCCATGTTATTGTGACTCATCGCCTGTATAATTACTGATGGGCGGAGAGACAAGTGACAGGCGAGGCACACACCACCTAGTGGTGGTGGCTGAGTGGAGAGCGCTCTAGACTCGTAGACCTAGGGGACCGGGGTTCAATCCCCCGGCACCGCCGGAA
>WNGS01033902.1:0-15983 GCA_020271785.1 Procambarus virginalis | reverse complement strand
TTTACTGGGCGCAAATCCTTAACTGTAGCCTCTGGTTAACTCAACATTAAATGAGTACTTGGTTGTAAAAACGTTCTTCGCAGCGGGGATCGTATTCCAGAACCTGCCCGAAACGCTATGCTTTGCTGAATATTTTGTAAACTCCCAGGATGGGACACAGGCAGCCTTATTGACCTAAGTCAGCTTTTGATGTAGCGAATGGCGAAAAAATATTAGAGCAACTTGCTGAATTTGGAATCAAAGGTAATCTTCTGAGTTGGATAAAGAGCTACCTATCCACAGGCGTGCTAGTGTCCTATTAAAGGAGTTAAAAGTACAAGGACAGATGCATTCGAACTAGGCACACCTCAAGGTGGTGTCCTAAGCCCTATGCTCTTCAATATACTTATGCACAAACTTTCCATGACATACCTGTACAACCTACGGAACTGTTATATGTTATGCTGATGATATTTGTATTATGGCACACAGTAAACCAAGACTACAAGTGTTACTTGATGCATTCTCCAAGAAAGTAGTAGAATGTGGCCTCATAATCTCTGTTGATAAAACAAGGGTTCTTATTCCCCATTCTCTTCATGTTAATTATACTATTAATGGAGTGCCCGTGGAGACTTGCGAGTCTTATAAATATCTTGGAGTCGAGGTTAATGATGCAAATCTCGTCAGCAACCTGCGCAAAAAACTAGTTGAGCGTCTTAAACCTCTCAAAACTCTTGTTGGCAAAGGATTTGGCATTAACATAAAATATGCCCGTAGTTTTTATATTGCCTTTGTACGATCTGTTGTTGTTATTATGCCTTGCATCTTCTTAATTTTTCACCTAAACAATTACAAGGCCTAGATGTAGTACAGAATGATGCCATGCGCATCATCCTGGGTTGTCCTAGAACTGTCAGAATTGTTAACATGAGAAAGGAACTAAACTTACCTTCCATTTACGAAAGAATAGTTTCTACTTAGTACTATGTTTTGCGCCAAAACTTTGAAGAATAATGGTCCCCCCAGCTCTATTCAAATTAAATTGAGATCCATTCTAAACAATTCTGACTGTTCCCTCAATCCACCGCAAAAGCTCCCTACAGTGCGTGGCTCAGTTGTTGTGCCTATAATCTTCGGAAACTGAATGTGTCTCTTACCCTGATAAAACTGTTCACTATATTCCCCCTTGAAAGATGTGGAGGTCTCTCTGCATTATACCCCCATCAGTGTTAAACAAATGTATAACACTGACATTTTGAGATGTATAACATTAGAAGCTATTGACAGTCATCTTCAAATTCTCAAACCGACTGAATCCTATGCCTTTACTGATGGCTCTGTGCAGTTAGGCACTGGTAGAACAGGTTGTGCATGTGCAGTGTATAAAGGGAATGAAATGATCATGTCTAGTACACAGAGATTGAACAACTGGGCTAGCACGACGCAGACCGAGCTAGTGGGCATTTATCTAGCCACTGAATACCTTAAGCTCAATGGTGGTGGAGTTATTTTCTGTGACTCTAAAAGTGCTCTGCAGTCCTTAAATAACCCATCACAATGTATGTCGGACGTAGCTTGTAATATTAAATGGAATGTAATCTTTGCCAATGATATAACTCTTGTATAAAATTTGTGTGGATCCCATCCCATTGTTGGAGTTGGAAAACATGACTTCGTAGATCGATTGGCCAATGAGGCTTGCAGGAAAGAAAACATTGATTATGACTTTGGACTATCTAATGCAGTTATTAGAAACATACAAATTAAAGAAATTAATTCAGATTTAGAAGAACTAAGAAATGCCCAGAGACCTGAAAGCTGCAGTATTAAAAGTTATGACAAGTTTTGTAATAATAGGTATTTGTATGGTCGGCATAGTAGCCGAACCAGGCAATGTGATGTAGTCATTGCGCGAATTCGCCTTGGCTATAGACACATCTGGCAGGTTAGTGAGGCTGAGCCACTACCAGAATACTCAGATTGTAAACTCTGTGATAAACCTTTAATGCATTCACTAGAACACTACATTGATGAATGTGAAACCGTAAAGGACTTTAGACCTCCTGGCCTCTTGTACCACCAACTGTGTAACTATTTTATTGACTCAGGTGTTCTGGACGACATACTAACAATTTACCCAAATTTGCTTGTCCATTTTAAAGAATGAAGAACAATTTTTATGTATATTACTTCTAAGCTGCATCACCTATGACCCATCCCTGCCTTGTGTGGCAGTGCACAGTAGAAACTTGTTTTCACATATCCATATATTAAAACATTGATTGTAACCGTGATATATATGTGCTTCAGCCTACAGTTTAGACCTATTGTCTTATGTATGACCCTCTGTCCTGCGTGACAGTGAATACTAGCATTATCCTCACTTTAATCAGACTTTCAAAATCCTCAGATTAGGCAAAATTGTAATTAATTTTGTCAATAAAGATGTTAAAAATAATAATACGCGTACTAGTGGCTGTACAAGAATGTAACAACTCTTGTATATATCTCATAAAAAAAGATAATAGGGAAGATAATAAACCTAGATGATTGTCATGCCCTTCAAGAAGACCTGGACAAATAAGTATATGGAGCAACACTTGGCAAATGGAATTTAATGTGAATAAATGCCATGTTATGGAATGGTGGAATTGGAGAAACATAGACCCCACACAACCTAAAAATTATGTGAGAAATCTTTAAAGAATTCTGACAAAGAAAGGGATCTCGGGGTGGTTCTAGATAAAGCTGTCACCTGAAGACCACATAACCCTTAAACTGCGCATGGCGTATATATACGCCATGAGTAACATGTCTGACCGTGCGCATGGCGTATATATACGCCAAAGGGTGCCAGGCACGATTCAAACGTCCCGCGGTGTAAAGGGGTCACCCATCCCATAGCCACGGGCTATTGTAAACAGACGCCATTTTGAAAAAAAATCTAGAGCAGGCCTCCTTTGTTTCACAGGCCTTAGTTAGTGGCCAGACACCATGGCGAGCGCATCACGACCCAGCGTGCGACCTCGCTTAGCGCACCGCGCCGCACAGTCTTTGACCGAAGACGAAATTGCAGATGAATTGTTCAAGGACGTTGACGAGTCTGATATTGACGACTCTGATATAGATGAAGATTATACCCAGCCAGAAGAAATCGAAACAACGGATAGTGAGGGTGAACATGTGGGTGCCACGAGGGTGAGGATGCCTCACGAGGATACTACTCAACACCACTCACACCACCTCGCGCCCAAGCACGTCGTTCATCTATACCACTACACGTTTATGATATGATCAACGATTCAGAAACAAGTGAATCTTTCTCAGGTTTTAGTGATGAAGAATCTGAGAATAGTTTTACCCCGGCTGTTAGTGCCAGTACAAGTTTCGCCGCATCAGCTGCCCGCCCAGCCAAGCGCCGCCGCATGGGACAATATGGCGACAATGAGGAACAAATTCCCTCATGTTCCAGATCTTTTACCTCATCTACCGTTCCTGCCCCTACTGTTACAATGCCTGCTTCAGCTCCTGGTCCCCGGATTCCTCGCCGTCGTGCAGCTAATGGCTCTCGGAAGGCAGCAGATTTGTGTGTGTGGAGTGATGGGGAAGATTTTGTACCACAAATTCCCGACTTTGACAACAGAGATGTGGGAATTACAGATCTTTTCCCTGATACTGGTGACGAAATGTGTGAAAGTGACTTTTTTATTGCATATTTCGATGAGCCGCTCATGGAACACATTGTTCATGAAACGAACAGACTTGCGGCCGATCTCATTGAACTTGAGGAAGTTACAGAATTTTCACGACTACAGCGTTGGAAAGAGACAACTGTTGGTGAAATGTATGTGTTTTTCGCAATTTGCATGTTGATGAAACATTGTGTGAAACACGTAATTTCAGATTATTGGAGCAAAGACAACGCTGTTCCAACACCATTGTTCGGGAAATATATGTCCCGAGACAGATTTCTGTTGATCCTACGGTGCATTCATTTTGCAAATAATGCAGACGAGACACAGGATGATAGGCTTTGGAGGGTGAGGCACGTGCTAAATGACCTGATTGGAAAGTTCCGAGATTACTACGTACCAGCTCAGAAGCTGGTTATTGATGAATCCCTTGTGCTTTTCAAAGGACGTGCTGCCTTCAAGCAGTATATTCCCTCAAAACGTCACCGATTTGGACTGAAATTCTTTGTGCTCTGTGACTGTGAATCAGGAATGGTGTTACACATGATACTTTATTCAGCCACAAATGTAGATATTCCTGCTAATGACGAACATGGCTTCTCAGGTAGTGTGGTGAAGTCACTGCTTGCACCATATCTGAACAAGGGCCACATATTGTACACAGATAACTATTATACCAGTCCCTTGCTAACGAAATTCTTGCTTGATAATAAGACTGGAGTGTGTGGAACAGTAAAGCCAAAACGAAAGGAAATGCCTGTGTTTGACACTGCTATGCAAGTAGGTGATTGCGAGGTAAGAAAAAGTGGTGCAATGCTTTCAGTGCGGTGGAAAGACAGACGTGAAGTGAACATGTTGACCACCATTCACCCTGGTACAATGGTGGACAGTGGCAAGGTGAACAGAACAACAAAGCAAATAATATATAAGCCAGATTGTGTGATGGACTACAACATCAACATGCGTTTAGTTGATAAATGTGACATGATGGTGGGTGCTGTAGAGTGTGTACGGAAGACTGTGAAGTGGACGAAGAAAATGATTTTCCACCTAATTGACGTAACAATGCTGAACAGTTACAACATGTTTCTTGTAAAGACAGGTAGAAAACCATATTTCCGTTCGTTTAGTTTTCAAGTTGTGAAACAGTTGCTAGGTAAATTTGGCAAGGACACACCTGGCATACAAAGACCCATTCGAGACCCAATATTGAACCATGCTCCTGCACCCAGGCTCGCTTACAGGGAGGCCTTTCTGATGCACCAAATCAAGAAATTACCACCAACTGGAGCTCGTGCAGCAGGCCAGCGTCGGTGTGTTGTGTGTTCCAGTACCAAATTGAGGCCACAGAAACGTAAATTGGTGTTGACATGGTGCGAAGCGTGTGCCGTCCCTCTGTGCCATATCGACTGTTTCGCACAGTATCACAGTCTCCAGGAGTACTAAATGTGTAATTCTTTGGTAAATAAATGTACATATCAAGTTATTTTTTGTGTTTTTTTGAAAAAAACCCAAATACATTGAATATGTCCTGTAAATTATACCATTTTGGTGGGCATACTTGTGACACTAATATGTGAGCGCCTATTGAGTTTAGACCATTTTTATTATAATACAACGTCTATTGCTAATAATTGGAACAATACTAGCGAAAAAAATTTGAGTAAAATGACCCAAAAATACTGTAAATAATTCCGCGAAAATAAATTCGCGGCAACTCGGGCCGCGAGAGCGGCCGTGAGTGACAGCTGGCTGACGCAGCAGCCTCGAGCGCTCACGTTCTGTGACGTCATCGGCCAACTTCTCGGCTCAATTGTGTCATTGGTATGCATAATAAATTTTTTTTATTATTTTTCCCGTGCTCAGGGGACTCAAATTAACATGTTTAGAAGACGAAAAAAAAATTTGGAATTTTTTTTTTCTTGCGCACAGGGGTGTAAATGTGCCCAGGACCCCTGAGCAGTGTAAGGGTTAACAACATTGTGCGAGGAGCCTGCGCTACACTTTCTAACTTCAGAATTGCTTTTAAATACATGGATGGAGAAATACTAAAGAAATTTTTTACGACTTTTTTTTAGACCAAAGCTGGAATATACAGCGTTGCATGGTGCCCATATCTTAAGAAGCACATTAACAAACTAGAAAAGGTGCAATGACATGCCACTAAGTGCCTCCCAGAACTGAAGGACAAGAGCTACGAGGAGAGGTTAGATGCATTAAATATGCAAAAACAAGAAGATAGAAGAAAAAGAGGCGATATGATCATTACGTTAAAAATAGTAACAGGAATCGATAAAATTGATATGGAAGAATTCCTGAGACCTTGAACTTCAAGAACAAGAGGTCATAGATTTAAACTAACAAAACAAAGCTGCCGGAGAAATATACGAAAATTCACTTTTGTAAACAGAGTGGTAGACGGTTGGAATAAGTTAGGTGATAAGGTGGTGGAGGCCAAAACCGTCTGTAGTTTCAAAGCGTTAGATGACAAAGAGTGCTGGGGAGACGGGACACCACGTGCGCAGCTCTCATCCTGTAACTACACTTAGGTAATTACACTTAGGTAATTACCACATGGAGGTTACTGTAGGCCATTGCTCCTCGTGCTTCTCTGAAGTGGCCAGGTTCTGGCTCGTGGTCCCCGGTAGGCAAAAACTCCAATCGAAATGACTGATGCCATGGTCTAATACAGTACATACATATCAGCCCGGTAAGCTCTGGGGAGCCAGATGGGCTTTCCACATAATTTTTTTTATTTTGCACCGAAGGGCGAGTTTATTGGGCAGCACCACTCATCCTGTGTGTTATTTTACTTGTTAACAAATACATTACACACTGATGCAATGTTACAGTAGTTTTGTGCCTAATTTGAATATATCCAGTAAATGAATTTCTCATGTAGTCTATGATCATACAACATTTTATATATTCAAAATTAAAGTTGGTAACATATTTTACATACCTGAAGGAGAAGTGAAATAAAAGAATTCTTGAGCTCTTTCTCATATTCCAATTCATCTCTGAGTGCAAGCTGGCTGATGAGTGTCTCGGAGTATTGTCGAATCACCAGTTCAAGTTCCATCAAAGACTCATTGAGCTCACCAACACTCATGTTCTTTAACTCTGTCAAGAGAATTTTATGCAACATGTGTGAACTATAAATTTTGTATTTTAACTTATGAATGATTTCCATAAAATTATATGGTGGAATTTAAAAAATCAGTATCATATCTATCTGGGCCTAATCCAGATTTGTGTATAATCTCACATTTCAAATATAATTTCCTCATTTTTGCCTATTTACAAAAAATTTTCCTACCTGAATTTACCTGAGGGCCCCTAACGCTAGTGGCTCTGGCCTCGACAAAGACAGGAAGCCGGTGGCTTGTTGAAAGTTGCCTCCCCCCCCCCCCGCCTAGATAACTTTTTTCCAGTTGGATTTTGAAATTCAACAGTCTTGGCATTTACAACTTTAGCAGGTAGGTAGTTCCATGAGCTTATAACCCTGTGGGTGAAAAAGCACTTCCTGTTCTTAGTCCTACATTTGTGGCTTGTCTAGCATGAAACTGTTGCTCCTTGTTTGTGTTACATTTGACCTTTTGAAGATATTTTCCGGATTAACATCCACCAAATTGTTCAGTACTTATTTTAAAAGTTTCAATGAGAGTCTGCCCTGTCATGTCTGGTTTGCAGTGTTGTTAGGCCTGTGGCCCTCAACTGTTCCTGATATGAGAGATGACTAAGCTCTGGCATGATTTTTGTTGCCCAGTGTTGCACTTTCTTCAGAGCAGCTATGTCCTTGTGTAGATGGGGGTCTCAAAGCTTGAATACAGTAATCTTTATGGGGCTGCACCAGAGATTTATACACTTGAATCACCACCTTTCTTTCCTTAACCCTTAAACCGCACAAAACATAAATGTATGTAGGGAGTAACTGTCATGGAATCGCGCACATCATACATATACGATTGAGGGTCTAGCGCACAATTTTAAATACCCCACAAGGGATAGGGGCAGCTATAGTCCAACCGATCCCGATTGTAAACAGACACCATCTTGGAAAAAAAAACACCGTAGGCTGTCATTGTCTGCAGGCAGATAATGACAGTTGTCTGACCCGACAGACCTCAGTTACCCGACAGACACCATGGCGAATGCATCACGTTCCAGCAATCGACCACTCACAGCACAGCATGCATCGCGAGCTTTGACTAAGGATGAAATTAATCTGAAATTGTTCCAGGAGAGTGATGAACCTGATATTGACGACTCCGACATAGATCAGGAGTACACGCAGCCCTCAGATGTGGATACAACGGATGATGAGAGTAAACATGCTGGTGCCACAAGAGCTAGGCCTAGTCTCTCACCAATGCCTCCTCACTGTTATGATCCCAGGCAGCCGAAAAATGAATCTCCCCTTTGAGAATTATTCTATCAGGCATGACCTGACTAGAAGGTCTAGTAAATATAGAGGTGGAGATACATACATGAAATAATTGGGTAAATTCACTAAACCATTTAAGAGTATGGGCAGTGAATAAGAAAATAAGTAAATGACTGGTTAGGAGATGTGGATAATTTGCTGGGGGCGTGAGGCTCACTTCGAGAGGGCTTTGACCCCACTTGAGTACCAGATATCACAAGGGGAAGCTGCGCTCCGTTTGAGCTCCCGTTAGAGAGGAACCCCTGTGTGATATACCTTCAAGAGGAAGGAAGTGTGCAGACGTTCCAGCTGTGGAATCGAGCTGGGAACGTGAAGTCTCAAGTCCTGAACGGCAAGGAGAGTTTGTTAAGCCACCCAGAGACATTATCGTGGGCCGTGAAAGCGCCCTGATCAGACTCCGTCAGAGGGAGAGCGCCATCGACTAGACAATCTGTGGTTTGTCTTTGGAAGAAGTTGCTGAGAACTTCGAAGCCAGCAGGGAAGGAGTAGTTGAAGAGACTCCAAGACTGTTGAAGGAGTAGTGTACTCTGAGGAAGAGTAGCCCCCACAGTGAAGAGTAGAACCTCAAGCTGTGAGGAGAAGCAATGAAGAGGAGTGTCACGTGCTTCTGTAATGTCAGTGGTGAAGCACCATTGTTGCTCAAGGAAAACTTCATGGTATAGCAGCCTGGAAGAACTGCGGAGGATCCTGGTAGTTAAACCCGGAAGAACCTGAAGATGTCAGGGTAGTGAACTTCCAGATGTGGATGGGAAGTTCTGGTTGATTACTTGTAGGGAGTTGGTAGAGTGTTTGGTTGTCATTAGTGTGCAAGATGCAGTGAAAAGTGAGTGATTGTTTGCCATTTTTGTGCCAAGGAGTGCTTATACTGAAGTATAGAGTTACAGTCGTAGGCTGGATTACCTTCAGAGACATACATGTGTGTTCTAGGACCAATAGGGTGATCGATTGATCATTGTTGTATATCAAGGAACATTTATACTAATATTTATGTTATTGCATTCATAAGCTGGTTTTCCTTGCACATGTTTACAGATATATATTCACTTGCTGATAGTGCAACATTGTGTTATAAGACTTGACCTATTTGAGGAGGTTGGTAGTATTAGGTGGTGAATCAGGAGATAGGAAACCACTTGATAAGCAGATGATAGAGTTCTGATGGTGTTGGAATGCAACCTGACTGAAATAGTATAGAGTGTAGGATTCATTATTATTATTATTATATGTGTGTATGTATTGTGTATTTGCTTTGTCCAGTAAATGTATTCAAATTTGCTGGTGTTTGCCCTTGTCCTAGTGAGGCTTCCCAGGAAGTAGGAAAGAAGGAGAGAGAGAGAAAGAACCAAGAACCACAGCTGTGGACAGGGTAGAATGGAATACTAATAAAAACAAAGGGGATTGAGGAGATCATATCACATAAGGAGAGAGTGGGGAGTCACAGCAGCTCGAGTGGGTGTGTGCAAGTGACAACGATGCTAAGTATTGGAGCCACATCCCCTAAGCGTGTGATGTTGAGCCCTTCTCCAAGAGCCAGAAGCGCCCAGGGTGATCTACTGGTAAAGTATAAGCACTCTACCGAGTTTTGGGTTGGGTTGTCCATAAAGAAGGATCAACGACAACACCAACCCACAATACTCACCCATACCCAACACCACTTCATGCCCAACCACAGAGTTCATATGTTTCTCTGCAAGGTGATGATTTTTCGGACAACGAGTCTGAGGAAGGTGAATCATTTTCTGGTTTGAGTGTTTTAGAATCGGAGAACAGTTTTGCTGTGGCTAGTGCCAGTGGAGTGCATGGAATTGCCAAGCAACATTTTGTCGTGTCAGCAGAATCTGGCCCAGCCAAGTGCCACTGTATGGCACCACATAGTTCCATGAGCCAACATAGCTCATGGAACAACGTCGGCTGGCCGTTGACCAGCCAACGGCCATACCACGTTGAGAACACCGCTTCTCGTCCGATCAGCGAAGTTAAGCAACGTTGGGTTTGGTTAGTACTTGGATGGGTAACCGCCTGGAACACCAAATGCTGTTGGCTGCAATAATGTTAGGGGCCAGTGGCCAAGCAGACAGCATGCTGGACGCGTGACCCTGTGGTCCCGGGTTGGATTCCGGGCGCCGGCGAGAAACAATGGGCAGAGCTTTCTGGGGGGAGCCCCGTCGGCTCCCCGGAGCTATCCCAGGCTGATATGCTAATGTCAGACTTTGGCATCAGTCATGTGTATGGAGTTCTTAGGCCTACCGGGAACCACGGCCAGAACCGGGCCCCCTCAGAGAGGCAAGGGGAGCAATGGCCTATAGAAGCCCCTGTGTGGTTGGAAGCATTCTATGTCTGCCATCGACCGGGACAGGCACCCAGAAAGGTAAGCGCCCCAAAACAAACCCCTATTCTGGTTAAAATTGCTACCAAAAGCCGAACTAGTGAATAGAACTCCCCAAAGAAAAACGAGCAAACTAGTGTGACGTCACACGCTGCCGCACCGCTGTCTGCGCAGCTCCCCCTCCCGGGAGGGGGAAGGGGGAGCCCCAGACCCTCCGCGCCGGCTACCCACACCTCAGTTCTTGAGGCTGATGCTATAGGCGAAGGTCGTGTGCTCTGGCTCCGGTGTTCGCTACAACACTGTGCTTGCGTGTGGTGTTTGTTTTATGGGTGCGAGAGCCAGGAGTAATTTTTGGTACTCGGGCTGCATGCGCCTAGGGTTTCCTTCCCTAGGTGCCCTGTAAGTACTACCCTTGGGCTTGGGGCCACCTTCCACAGGCTCCTTGGGATCTGCCTCTGCTGGTCCGTTTTACCTTTTTCGGTTTTTCGGCCGCCTGTTGGGCTCTTGGGTGTTCTGTTCTCCCTTGTTACTGGCAGGTAAGAGGCAGTTTGCACTGGTAGGGGCGCAGGGTGCTGCACAGCTTGTATTCCCAACATAGCGGCCGGCTCTGTTCCCTGGGGCTCGCTGTCCTCTTGCGGGGTTTTGTTTTTCTTTTTGTTTTTGCCTGGTGGGGGGTTCTCTCTTATTCATTCCTTGGTTCTAACCCTTTCACGGTTATACTCGATGGCGCCCCCTGCTAGGTCCCCGTGAGTGTACACGTCCCCGGGTACAGCTATAGAAGTTCGAGGTGAGGTGCGAGCGGCCTTTGCAGCTTACCTCCTGCGGGACCCGGATTATGCCTCGGAACTGGATCCTTCCGAGTTCCGGTTTGGGACTTCGTTCCCTTTCTGGCTCCGTTACGAGGTTCCGGAGACTTCCTGGCTAGCAGCCTGCCCCTTGCTTGTTTTGGATTCCTGGCATTCCTTCTGTCTTTCCCGCACGTTGGAGTGGTGGGAAGCTTCCACGGTGATTCAGGTTTTCCTGGGGGGCGAGCTTGAGTACCTGAATGAGTGCTTGTTTGCCCCTGCCCTCCCCCGCGATGTGGGCGTTATTCAGCTCCATGTGCAGGTTCCCGTCCTTTCGGCGGCGCTTGTTGCGGAGGACTTGCGCGCCCGGGCCTTTTGGCTTCGGCCTTGCGGTTCTTTTCCATCCTGGAGCTGTCCTCGGATTGGCTCGTGGAGGATGTGAGGACGCTTGGGTCCGTCCCAGGGTCCGGCGCCTTGTCCTCGGCTGCGCGCTCGTTCGCTGCCTTGTTGAAGCTGTTCACGCCGATTTTGCGGGATGCGGTTTCCCTGTTTTATGCTTCCCGTCTCGCGTGTCGGCAGGCGGTGCTGGGTTCCTCCGTGGAATCTGCTTGGGCTCTGGCTCTTAGGCGTTCTATCCCCCTTTATCCTCTTCTTTTTGCGGAGTCGGCCGTGGCGCAGTTTATTCAGGCTGCGTCGGCGGCTTGTCGTCCGATGTCGGACTTGTTGGTCTTCCGGGGGTCCCGGGGTGGGTCTTCCCGGAAGGGTCGTGCCAGAGCTCGGGGTTCCTCTCGTCGTGGTAGGCCTCTGGTGTCAGGTTCGGGTTCGGCTCCTGCTGCGGACCCGCCCTCGTCTGGTCGGCGCGGTGTTCGCTCTGTGCGGGTTCTGGGTCTCGTAAGGGTCGCCGGCCCTTTCGCGGTTTGCCCCGTTGACGGGGCGAGGGGGGGGCGGCTTGCGCTGTTCGCCCGCGCCTGGTCCCACGATTCGTGGGCCTTTCAGGTCGTGTCTTGCGGTCTGCGGTGGCGTTGGGTGGCCCCTCCCCTTTGGGGGGTTCGGGGCTGGCAGGGCAAGTTTCTTCCCCTGCGCTCCGTCGCGTCGTCTTGGAGTGGGTACGTTTGGGCGTCGTCGAAACGACGTCGTCCCTCAGATGGGTTTCCCGTCTGTTTCCGGTTCCGAAACGGGACTGCGCGGACCTGAGGTTCATTCTGGACTTGTCCCGTCTGAACCCCTGGGTTCATTGCCCCTCCTTCCGGATGACTACGCTGTCTCAGGTTCGGCTCCTTTTGGAGCCGGGCGCTTGGATGGTGTCCCTGGACCTCCGGGACGCTTATTGGCATGTCCCGATTCATCCGCGGTTCAGGGACTGGCTCGGTTTTGTGGTGGGGCGTCAGAGTTACCGCTTTCGTTGTCTCCCGTTCGGGTTGAACCTGGCACCTCGCGTGTTCACGCGCCTTACACGGGTAGTCGTGGCTCGGTTGCGTCTCCTAGGAGTTCGGGTGTTGGCCTACCTCGACGACTGGCTGGTTTGGGCTCCCAGCCGGTCCGCTTGCTTGCTAGCCAGGGATTTGGTTCTTTCCCAGCTCGCCGGGTTCGGGTTCTTGGTGAACTGGAGGAAGTCCCATCTGGTTCCCTCTCAGGTTCGGACTTGGCTGGGCCTCGTTTGGGACTCTCGCACCTCCTCCTTGTCTCTCCCTCCGGAGTCTCTCCAGCGGCTGCGGTCCCGCCTTCGTCTGTTTCTGGTGGGCCCTCGGGTCACCCGGCGGTTGCTCGAGGGGCTGTGCGGGAGCCTGAACTTCGCGATGCTGGTCTACCCGCCGGGTCGGGTTTGGCTTCGTCGGCTGTTCTGGTTCCTTCGGGGTCACCCCTTCCGCCTCTCTCGCGATCGCAAGGTTCGACCCCCGGGGGCCTTGCGTCGGTTGCTGCGTCACCGGCTTCCTCTTCGGGTTTTTCGGGGTTCGGTGCCATGGCGCCTACCCGAGCCCTCGCTCGATGTGTACACGGATGCGTCGTCTCTAGGCTGGGGTTTTGTGACCAGTGCTCACCAGGCCGGCCAGGGGCGTTGGGGTCCGTCCTTCCGTCGAGCTCACAGCACGGTGCGGGAGTTCGCGGCGGTGTGGTTTGCTCTTCGGAGGATTCGGGTGGCCCGCGGATCAACGATCCGGCTCCATTCGGACTGCTCTCCGGTGGTTCATTGCCTGAACCGCGGGGGTTCGATGCGGTCCTTGTCTCTTTGGGGTTGGTCGCTTCGGGTGACTCGTCTGCTGAGTTCTCGGGGTTTGGCTCTCCTGGCTGTTCACGTACGGGGCGTGTCCAACGTCTTGGCGGACGCCCTGTCTCGCTTCGTTCCCCTCTCCACGGAGTGGACGGTCGACGACGAGTCCTTCCGCTGGCTTTGCCAGACGTTCGGGCGTCCCGAGGTGGACCTCTTCGCGTCGGCGTGGTCGCGGCGTCTTCCCGTGTATGCGGCGCCCTTCCCCGATCGCGAGGCCGTCGGGGTCGACGCCTTGCGGCTCGACTGGTCGAGGTGGAGGTTCCTGTACCTCTTTCCCCCGGTTCAGCTGTTGCTCCAGGTCCTGACTCGCTTAGAGACTTACCAGGGGAGAGTTGTCCTTCTGGCCCCTTGGTGGCCGGCCCAGCCTTGGTTTCCGGTGCTAGTTGCTCGGTGTCCGAACCCGAGGGTTTTTCCGCGGCTCCGCCTCTTTCAGCAGATCGGGCCGGTGCGTCACGTGGCTGGTTCGATCTTCTCCTCGAGTCTTCGCATATGGTATTTTTGACTCGAGTTTATCATCATCTCTATGGTGATCAGGTGGCCTCCTTGTTGGTGTCTCACCTGCGGGCTTCATCTCGGCGGCAGTATGAAGTTTCCTGGCGGTCCTTCTCTTTCTTTTTGCGTCTTCGTCGTGTTCATTCCTTGTCTGTTCGGGTGGTCTTGTCCTTCCTCTCGTGGTTGTTTCAGGACCGTCATCTTATGCCTAACACTGTCGCCTCCTATCGTGCGGCGCTGGCGGAGCCGCTTCAGCTTGCTTTCGGTATCGATGTCACGTCTGCGCCGTTTCGCAAGCTGTCTCGTGCTTTGTTTCACCTCCGGCCTGCTCATGCGCCGCCTGAGCCGTCCTGGTCTTTGGACAGGGTGCTCGCTTTCCTTTCGTCTCCTCGTTTTGTTGTGGCCCCTTCGGTCCAGGATTGTTTTTCCAAGGCTCTTTTCTTGTTGGCTTTGGCCTCTGGGGTCGGGTCGGGGAGCTTCATGCTCTCCTCCGGCGCAGGGGCTTCTGCTCTTTTGGTCGTGGTGATAGTTTTGTTCGCTTGCAGCCGTCTCCTTCTTTTCTGGCAAAGAATGAGACTGCTGCGTTCCGGAGGGGTCCGTGGGTGGTTGATGCTTGGTTGGTCAGGCCGGGGGTGCATCATGTTTTGTGTCCGGTTGCGGCGCTTCGCCGTTATTTGCGCGCCACGGCTTCTGTGTCCGGGGACGCGCTCTGGGTTGATCCGGTTTCCCTTCTTCCCTGTTCGCGGGTGCGGGTCTCTCAGGTCGTCCGCAGGGTTATTAAGTCCAGCCAGCCTGCGGTCTATCCCCGTGCCCATGACGTTCGGAAGTTCGCGGCGCTTGCTGCCGTCTTTGGGAATATGTCTTGGTCTGATATTCGGGCGCGGGGTTTTTGGCGGTCGAACAGGGTCCTGGCTGCTCGTTACCTTGTCAATGTTCCTGGGCCCCGGCGGGCCTGTGTTGCTTTGGGTCGGCGGTTGCAGCCAGTTGTCTCGGCTTCGAGTTGAGGAGTGAGCGACGACCGCCTCCCGGGTAAGTCCCTCTTTTTTCCGTCTGTGGGTAGTTAGCTCCGGGGAGCCGACGGGGCTCCCCCCAGAAAACCAGCGTTGAATGTAATGAAACGCCATTTTCTGGGTGAGTCCCGGAGGCTCCCCGGCATCCCTCCCTCCCTCCGGTCGGCGTTTTTTTCGCGTTTTTGACATCCAGCCTCAAGAACTGAGGTGTGGGTAGCCGGCGCGGAGGGTCTGGGGCTCCCCCTTCCCCCTCCCGGGGAGGGGGGAGCTGCGCAGACAGCGGCGCGGCAGCGTGTGACGTCACACTAGTTTGCTCGTTTTTCTTTGGGGAGTTCTATCCACTAGTTCGGCTTTTGGTAGCAATTTTAACCAGAATAGGGGTTTGTTTTGGGGCGCTTACCTTTCTGGGTGCCTGTCCCGGTCGATGGCAGACATAGAATGCTTCCAACCACACGGGGGCTTCTATAGGCCATTGCTCCCCTTGCCTCTCTGAGGGGGCCCGGTTCTGGCCGTGGTTCCCGGTAGGCCTAAGAACTCCATACACATGACTGATGCCAAAGTCTGACATTAGCATATCAGCCTGGGATAGCTCCGGGGAGCCTCCGGGACTCACCCAGAAAATGGCGTTTCATTACATTCAACGCTGGTTTTTTAGTGTGTAATTACCTAAGTTAGTTACAGAATGAGGAGCTACGCTCAAGTGTCCCGTCTGCCCAGCAATCTTGTATATAACGCTTTGAAACTACTGACATGTGGCCAGCAACAGCTTCTCAGTTACTGTCTCAATACTAACAGTAATGGATTGATATGCTCTTAATTGTGTATTCTGACTCCATTATGTGTAATAAAGTAACACATCATATGGTCTTTGTACTGCTGTCATTTCATTCACTCATTCAAGAATTGACTATTGAAATATGTTTTGTGTTGAAGACTAAACCACACACCAGAAGATAAGGAGACGACGATGTTTTGGTCCA
>WNGS01033901.1:0-10755 GCA_020271785.1 Procambarus virginalis | reverse complement strand
CCAAGAATCTGCCTTTAAAGGAGCCGTTGAGTGTAACCTTGGATTGTCAATGAGCAATATGAGAGCAGCAGTACACCGAGAACTTCAACAAGATCTTGTAGATCTGAGGCAAAGTGAAATTGACACCAGTAATTCCATCTATCATCATACTATCATGCAAGAGGAGCCACACATTTATGGTTCATCCAATAAAATCAGCAGACTTCTAGATGTTACTACTGCTCGGCTTAGACTCGGTTACAAGTATCTCTGGGAATTCTCATTATCTGCTGATGTAGACTGACCAAATGTAAACTGTGTCAACAAAATTATTCGCACACTCTCCGTCACTATGTGATGGAGTGCGAAAAGATACGTGAGTTTAGAGACAATTCTATAACCAATGTTCCAGCGATGTGTAAATATTTCATACAAAATGATCTGCTACCAGAAATTTTAGCCAAAAATCCCCAGTTTGCTAACTGTAGGTAGTAACTGAGTGATTGTAACCTATCCACCGCTGGCCACTGGATGGGGGGCGGTGTGCAGGACAAACATAAATTTTGACACTAGCTCTTCACATGTCTGTTGCTTAATTTAGAACCTGTACTTGAGGTCGATCTCGAACCCATTGTTGATGTGACGACTTATTTGAATTTTGTAACTAGCTCATCAAGATTGTAACTTGTTTAGCTAAATGAATTGTGGGGTTCAGTCCCTGAGCCCATTATGTGCCTCTGTAATCCTTTCCACTACCGCCCACAAGATGGGTATGGGGTGCATAATAAATGAACTAAACTAAAAAAACTTATGATACTGGTAAGCACAGACGAGTACCTTTTAACTACTTCCTTTGTAACTAGGCCACTCCTAAAATTCTTTTCATATTCATGTTTTTTGTTGATTTATTTATTTATGCCACTTGTGAGCCACGGGTTATTTTTTTTTTATCAGTTACTTGTTTGGTAAGGAGGGGACAGTGAGTGTTGTAGAGGCTTAGAGTTTTGGAGAGAAAGAGGTTAGTTAATGAGTTTATATCCTGTGTATTATTAAATTCAGATTCCCAGTTAATATTGTGAAGTGCATTAGAGAGATTGCCTAAAGCTGATTCACTGTGTAGCCTGAATGAGAGTTTCTTGGTTTCTGGTGGTGTTGTGTCCATGTTTGCTATGAGGAAGGTAGGATAGTGGTCAGTTGTTCTGTCATAAATTACCCCAGATGTAAGGGGAGCTGTTATATTAGTCTATAGGTGATCCAGGGTGGTGGCAGATGTTTGAGTGACTCGGGTGGGCTTAGTGATTGTGGGGATTAGCATACAGGAGTGCATGCTGTTACGGAAATTGTCAACTTGAGGGTTGTTTTGAAGACCCAGGTCAATATTGAAATCACCTCCCAGAATGATGTGATTTTTGTTGAGATTGTTTTTTATGATAAGATTCCTTACGTTGTCTGAAATGAAGCTATGTTAGTATTAGGAAATCTATAGATGGCACCGATAGTCAGGGAGGATTTAAGGGATTTACTGGAGAACTTGGCAAAAGTAGATTCACAGTAGTCGTCTCTATCACTAATAACACTATTGCAAATGAAGGTATCTTTGTAATATATTGCTGTGCCACCTCCTTTTTTGTTAGGCCTGCAGTTATGAATGGCTTTATAACCAGCTAAATTGTAGAGTTGGGTATAGTCTTTACTAACCAAGTTTCCGTTAAAATGATGAATGATAATTTAGTACCTAGTGCTGTAAGTAGAGCATTTATATCATCAAAATGTTTACCAAGTGACCTGACATTTTGGTTGAAGAATGATAAGCAGGTGCTATTTAGGAGTTTGTTTTTGCAAGATTTGCTGTGTAATACCTGCAATAATGATGATCAGTGTGCTGATTTGTGTGGATATGGGACAGAAGATTTTGATCAGGATCAATATCAGTAAGCATATAGATAAAATAATGTCACGATAATATAAGATAAGCAATTACAGGAACAGTTAAATACTAAATCTGCTGTAAATAGAAAGTAATTATAGCAAAACACAACAATACAATATATAACAATACAATAAAAGCTTACAAAGTGCTAAGTCTACTAAAATTAGAGAATAATTATAGCAGAACACAACAATAAATGCAAGTAAGTTATAGTAGTGCATATAATATATATATTATAGTATATAATATATAGTATTTATATATAGTATTTATATATATAGTATTTCCAGATATATATATATAGATAAATATATAAATATAAATATAAATATATAAATATATATATATCAATATATTTATATATTTATATATATATATATTTATATATCTATATATATAAATATATTTCCATATATTTATATATATAGTATTAATATATATAGTATTTCCAACTCTGGCCCCAGACATCACTCGGTACCCCTACTCAAATCTCTGAATATGTTAGATATTAAGTCACTGCACATTCTCTCATGTGGATTATACATATATAAACGCTGAACTGTAATGCCAATCCTGACCTCAAAAGCTTCATTGAAAGCTGTAACAGAACCCATGAGCACCACACCAGAAATAAATACAGTTTTGATATTCCAAGAGTACGACTTAATCAAACTAGAAATGCTCTACAATCAAGGGACCCAGAATGTGGAATGACCTTCCCAACATGTTAAAGACTGTACCTCTCTCAACCAGTTTAAGATTAAAACTAAACACTACCTGATTAATTCCCTGTAACCTACCTTACCACTCTATTGTCAACCCATGTATGTTATTTTTTTTATTTATTCAACGCTGTTTGTCTACCTATTGTATTTGTGCTGCTTTTTCAGTCATGTTCCCCCCTTTTTTTATCTTTATTTGTATCTGTTCTCAATACATTTTATTCTTTTTGCTCAATTAGTATTTAAGTTTTAGATATTAATGTTTTTCTTGCCCGAAACGCATTGCGTAATAGTGGCTTTAGGCATTGTATGTACTAGCTCTATCTATAAATCCACTTATGTAAAATCACTTTATGTATGTACCTTTCCTGAATAAACATATTTATTATATTATTATTATTATTATATAAATGCAAGTAAATGAATGCAAGTAATTATAGTAAAACACAACAATAAATGCAAGTAAAGAAGAGAATTGAAACAAATAGAAGTAGAATAAAGGTCACTAGATAGCCATGGAGGATACACAAGTTTGGTGGAGAGAACAAAAAAGAAAAGTAGAGACTGTCAAAATGAATATATAAAAAATTTGACAAATGATAGTTGTAAGTAAAATAATCTTAAAGATAATAAATTTTATTTAGCTTAGTTTATAACCTATAATTTGTATGAACTTAATTAAGAGAATAAAATGAGATCAATAATTAATTTCAATAAATGATTTAAATCATTACAATTAAATGTAAAATTTAAAAAGAATAGGGTAAGATTAGATTTAAGAGTAAAATTTTACAATGATACTGAGGTAGATGCTTACATAAGTGCATGGAGACTTGACGGATTATTTAGGAAATTATATGAATGAGAGAACATTAGGTAAATGGTAAGGCAGAGACAGCACCTTGGACAAAGTTAGATTAAGTTAGGTTAGGCTCAGGCACTGAAAGAGATATTTTAAGATATATCTCATATCTCATATCACATAAATATATCTCATTGACGTCAGTGGAATTAATAGGCTTT
The DNA here is from genome assembly GCA_020271785.1 of Procambarus virginalis. NCBI lineage: Eukaryota > Metazoa > Arthropoda > Malacostraca > Decapoda > Cambaridae > Procambarus > Procambarus virginalis. Next base: position 7,101 of record WNGS01033901.1, on the reverse strand, counting down.
AAGTACAGAGACTGTGGATAGTTACCTGTAAGATAGTCCTTAACATCAGTACTGGAAGATGGAATATCGTTCGCAAGGGATGACCCAATAGAAGAGAAGAACCTATTGAACTCAATAGCAGAATCAGAGGCTGAAAGCTGACCATCGTTATTGGACAGAAGTGTTGGTTTGTTATTTAGAATCTTCTTTGATCCCAATATTTGTGAAATTGTGCTCCAAGTTTTTTAATGTTGCTCCTTATTTGGGTAAATTTATCCTCGAAGTATTTAGTTTTAGCTCGTCTAATTATCTTAGATAGCAATAACGAGTAATTCTTTGAGAATTCTTTGGAGACAATACCTAATCTATACTTCTTCTCAAGGTCATGTTTTTTATTAATGGATTTAAGTATTCCCTTTGTTAGCCAGGGATTGTTTAGCCTTTTGGTAGTGACTTGTTTTGTAAGCATAGGACAGTGGGTGTTATAAAGGCTAAGAGTTTTTTGAAGAAAAGATTGCACTGCTAGGTTGATGTCCCCTATGTTACCTAACTCGGACTCCCAATTGACATTATCAGCAGCAGTTATAAAATTGGCTAATGCAGTTTCATTGTGCAGCCTAAAACTTAACTTCCTTGATTCTAGAGGTGGTTTGCTAATGTTAGTTAAGAGAAATGTGGGGTAATGGTCTGTAGTGCTATCGGTGATTATACCTGAAGTAAGTGGAGAGGTTAAGTTTGTCCGGATGTGATCTAGAGACGTGGCAGTACTATCAGTGATTCTAGTAGGTCTAGTGATTAAGGGTATGAGGAAGCAGGAATTCATACAGTTAAGGAAGCTAACAGTAGTAGGGTGTTTAGGCTCGCAGAGGTCAATATTAAAGTCCCCTGCGATAATTAGATGGTTTTTGATCAGTCTGTTATCGAGTATTAGATTTCTAAGGTTTGAGTTGAATTCGGACACATCAGTGTTAGGAATTCTATAGACTGCACCAACAGACAGGACAGACTCGGCACCCTTGACTCTGAAGCTAGCGAAGATATACTCCCCCACAGCAGTCTCTAGTTCTAATTACTTTTAAGCATGTAAGTTCATGGTTGTAGTAAAGAGCAATACCACCACCTCTCTGAAATTGACGAAAGTTGTGAATTGCCGAGTAGTTAGGCATGTTAAAGAGTTGAGTAGTGTCCTCTTTCAACCACTTTTCAGTAAGTATAATAAAAGAGAATTTGTTGTCAAAAGTTTCAAACAAGGCACTAACATTATCGAAATGTTTACCTAGGGATCTAACGTTCAGGTTGATTACAGAGATATTGTGATTATGTGTTAACATAACATTCGTTCACATAACATTCATTCACATTAACATTCGTTCACATAAACATTGGATTTCATAGCGACTGCAGCAGTGATAAGGTCTGACTTGCGGGAGCAGCTATTTAATCTGACACGAATCTTTCTGTTATTTGTACCAGATGATTTAGTACCCACTCCTCGCTCAAGCCTGCACTCCTGCTTCAACCCTGACGACGTCTGCTTGTGTGCGGGTGACAACTGGATGTTATTAAATTATTACCACAAATTAGTTGTACCCAGAATCGTTGAACAGGTTTTCCAAAAACAACAGTTTGAGATCACAGCCTACTTGGCCAACCCGTCCTCGCAGATTCGTATAGTCAATATTGACTTATTAAATACGTGCATAGGTGATATACTAAACATAATAGTTTACCTTAAAAAGCTTCATAGAAAACACTGACCTTACCTAACCTTGTTAGTATGTTAAGATAAGCATCTTATTGCTTCGGATTACAATTATTACTTAACCTATACCTATAATAGGTTAAGTAACAATTGTAATTACGAAGCTATAAGATGCTTATCTTTACATACTAACAAGGTTAGGTAAGGTCGGTGTTTTCTATGAAGCTTTTTAAGGGTATCTATTATGTTTAGTATGTCACCTATGCACGTATTTAATAAGTCAATATTGACTATACGAATTTGCGAGGACGGGTTGCCTTGGCAGGTGTCGGCCCTGCCCCAGGGATGTACAGTCCAGGAAAAGTATTTATTTATTTATTTATTTATTTATTTATTTATTTATTTATTTATTTATTTATTTATTTATTTATTTATTTATTACAATCTTGATGAGCTAGTTACAAAATTCAATATGATGTGACGACTTATATTGAATTTTGTAACTAGCTCATCAAGATTGTAACTTGCTTAGCTAAATGAATCGTGGGGTTCAGTCCCTGAGCCCATTATGTGCCTCTGTAACCCTTTCCACTACCGCCCACAAGATGGGTATGGGGTGCATAATAAATGAACTAAAACTAAACTATTTATTTATATATACAAGAAGGTACATTGGGTTTGTGAGAATAAATAAATAAATAAATAAATATGTTTATTCAGGTAAGGTACATACATACAAGTGATGTTACATTAATGGATCGAATTATAGATAGAGCTAGTACATACAATGCCTAAAGCCACTATTACGCAATGCGTTTTGGGCAGGAAGAACATTAATATCTAGAACTTAATACTAATTGAGCATAAAGAATAAAATGTGTTGAGAACAAATACAAATAAAGATAAAAAAAAGGGGGAACATGACTGAAAAAGCAGCACAAATACAAAAGGTTGACAAACAGCGTTGATTAAAAAAATAACAAAAAAAATAATATAACAGACATGGGTTGACAATAGAGGGGTAAGGTAGGTTACAGGGAATTTATTAGGTAGTGTTTAGTTTTAATCTTAAACTGGTTGAGAGAGGTACAGTCTTTAACATGGTTGGGGAGGTCATTCCACATTCTGGGTCCCTTGATTTGTAGAGCATTTCTAGTTTGATTAAGCCGTACTCTTGGAATATCAAAACTGTATTTATTTCTGGTGTGGTGCTCATGGGTTCTGTTACAACCTTCAATGAAGCTTTTGAGTTCAGGATTGGCATTACAGTTCAGCGTTTTATATATGTATGATACACATGAGAGAATGTGCAGTGACTTAATATCTAACATATTCAGAGATTTGAGTAGGGTACCGAGTGATGTCTGGGGCCAGAGTTGGATATTGTCCTAATAGCAGCTTTGTGTTGAGTAATTAGAGGACGTAAATGATTTTGGGTAGTAGAACCCCAAGCACAAATACCATAGTTGAGATATGGATAGATGAGGGAGTAATAGAGAGTCACCAGGGCAGGTCGGGGTACATAATATCTGATCTTAGAAAGAATGCCAACAGTTTTTGAAACTTTTTTTGATATATTTAGAATGTGTCCCTGGAAATTCAGCTTGTGGTCAATGAGAACGCCAAGGAACTTGCCATCTAATTTGTTACAAATTTGGGTATTGTTTATTTTGAGATTTATTTGATTAGAGGATTTATTGCCAAACAGAATATAGAAAGTTTTGTCAATGTTAAGGGTGAGTTTGTTGGCAGTTAGCCAAAGATGGACTTTATTTAGCTCAGTATTTACTGTGGCATTTAGAGCAAGGGGGTCAGGACTGGAGTAAATGAAGGTTGTGTCGTCAGCAAATAGAATTGGTTTGAGGTGTTGGGAGGCATTTGGAAGGTCATTAATGTAGATGAGAAAGAGGAGAGGGCCAAGTATGCTGCCCTGAGGAACACCAATGTTGATGGGTAGGGTGGGAGAAATTGAATTATTCACAGAAACATACTGGAGCCTGTCAGTAAGGTAAGATTTGAGGTATTGCAGGGAGTGTCCTCTGACTCCATAATGATGTAATTTAAGAAGAAGGTTTTGGTGGTTGACAGTGTCAAAAGCCTTACGCAGGTCCACAAATAACCCAACAGGGAACTCATTTTTATCAAGAGCTGCATGAATCAAGTTAATCATACTAATAAGTGCATCGTTAGTGCTTTTTTTGGGTCTGAAGCCATATTGACAAGAGCTAAGTATATTGTGTTTGGCTAGATAAGAGTAAAGCTGCTTGTAGATTAGTTTTTCAAATATTTTTGACAAGTTAGGCAGGATTGATATAGGTCTGTAGTTGTTAACATCTGTGAGATCACCACATTTGTGGACAGGGGTTACTCTCGCTTTCTTTAGAATATCTGGAAAGGTTTGGAGTTCAAGTGACTTGTTGAAGAGCAATGCAATAGCAGGGGCTAAAGATCTGGAGGCTTTTTTGTAAATTAAAGTTGGTATCTCATCAAGGGCACTAGACTTGGTTTTAAGGAAAGGATTATCTCATTGACGTCAGTGGAATTAGTAGGCTTTAGGTACAGAGACTGTGGATAGTTACCTGTAAGATAGTCCTTAACATCAGTACTGGAAGATGGAATATCATTTGCAAGGGATGACCCAATGGAAGAGAAGAACCTATTGAACTCAATAGCAGAATCAGAGGCTGAAAGCTGACCATCGTTATTGGACAGGAGTGTTGGTTTGTTATTTAAAATCTTCTTTGATCCCAATATTTGTGAGATTGTGCTCCAAGTTTTTTTAATGTTGCTCTTTATTTGGGTAAATTTATCTTCGTAGAATTTAGTTTTGGCTCGTCTAATTATTTTAGATAGCAATAACGAGTAATTCTTTGAAATTCTTTGGAGACGGTTCCTAACCTATACTTCTTCTCAAGGTCATGTTTTTTATTAATGGATTTAAGTATCCCTTTGTAAGCCAAGGATTGTTAAGCCTTTTGGTTGTGACTTGTTTTGTAAGCCTAGGACAGTGGGTGTTATAAAGGTTAAGAGTTTTTTGAAGAAAAGATTGCACTGCTAGGTTGATGTCCCCTATGTTACCTAACTCGGATTCCCAGTTGACATTATCAGCAGCAGTTATAAAATTGTCTATAGCAGTTTCATTGTGCAGCCTAAAGCTTAACTCCCTTGACTCAAGAGGTGGTTTGATAATGTTAGTTAAGAGAAATGTGGGGTAATGGTCTGTAGTGCTATCGGTGATTATACCTGAAGTAAGCGGAGAGGTTATGTTGGTCCAAATGTGATCAAGAGTCGTGGCAGTACTATCAGTGATTCTAGTAGGTCTAGTGATTAAGGGTATGAGGAAGCAGGAATTCATACAGTTGAGGAAGCTAACAGCAGTAGGGTGTTCAGGCTCGCAGAGGTCAATATTAAAGTCCCCTGCGATAATTAGATGGTTTTTGTTCAGTCTGTTATCGAGTATTAGATTTCTAAGGTTTGAATTGAATTCGGACACATCAGTGTTAGGAATTCTATAGACTGCACCCACAGACAGGACAGACTCGGCACCCTTGACTCTGAAACTGGCGAAGATATACTCCCCACAGCAGTCTCTAGTTCTAATTATTTTAAGCATGTTAGTTCTTGGTGGTAGTAAAGAGCAGTACCACCACCTCTCTGAATTTGACGACAGTTGTGAATTGCCGAGTAGTTAGGCATGTTAAAGAGTTGAGTAGTATCCTCTTTCAACCACGTTTCAGTAAATATAATAAAAGAGAATTTGTTGTCAATAGTTTCAATCAAGGCACTAACATCATCGAAGTGTTTACCTAGGGATCTAACATTCAAGTTGATTACAGAGATATTGTGATTATGTGTTAATACATTGTTTACATCATGTGCTGTAAAATATCTACAATTTTGGTCATTAAAGTGATGATTGTCATAGATAGTGGATAAGAGGTTTAGTTCTGGGTCTATACTTGTCTGCATAACAGCATGAACTCCTGTATGCTAATCCCACAATCACCAAACCTACCCGAGTCACTCAAACATCAGCCACTACCTTGGACCACATATGGACAAACATAACAGCTCCCCTTGTATCTGCTATAATCTACGACAGAACAACTGACCACTATCCTACCTTTCTCACAGCGAACATGGACATAACACCACCAAAAAGCAAGAAACTTTCATTTAGGCTACACAGTGAATCAGCTTTGGGCAATCTTACAGATGCATTTCACAATATTAACTGGGATTCTGAATTCAATAATACCCATGATATAATTCATTAGCTAACCTCTTCCTCTCCAAAATTCTAAGCCTCTGCAACCTTCATTGTCCCCTTCTTACCAAGCAAGTAACTGACAAAAGATTAAACAATCCATGGCTCACAAGCGGCATTCTCAATTCAATCAACAAGAAACATGAATATGAAAAGAAACTTAGGATTGGCCTAGTTTCAAAGGAAGTAGCTAAAAGGTACTCATCAATGCTTACCAGTATCATAAGAAAGGCAAAACTTGCATATTATGTGAATAGATTCAATGAAGCAAAAGGCAACATGAAAAGCACTTGGAAAACCATCTCTAGTATCCTAGGAACTAAACAACACTCACATAACCAAATAAAACTCTACAAGGATGGGGATATACCGTCAACTGATTTAGAAATGGCAAATGAATTTAATAGTTTCTTTTCATCAGTTGGTGCTAATCTTGCCAGTAAAATCCCACAGACTCAGACACATATTAACACATATCTCTCAGGCAGCTATCCAAACTCTCTTCTCCTTTCACCAATCAGCCCGGAAGATGTTGTGTCCATCATACACTCTCTAAAAACAAAGGCAGGGAACACCAGTGAAATTCCATCCATTGTATACAAGAGAGCCTCCCATGCCCTTGCCCCACCCATAGCCCTACTGTTCAACAAATCTATAGAGTGTCACACCTTCCCTGATATCCTTGTTATAAAAAATTTGTGGGTTGTCTAGGGAACCTGGTACTATTAAGGGGTAAGGGTAAGTAGAATAGAGGTATCAAGATATGGGAGAATCAAAAGGCCCGGCCCCCAAAATATATATCCACAGTAATAAATGCTTGCTACTAAACCCGGTTAGTCTAGGAAATGATTATTGTTCTCCCACACAGGAATAAGGGATACTCTGTTCAAACTTACTTATTTATTAACCCCTTAACACCCCCCATACACAATCACACCAATAACAGTTTAATACTAACTTTACCACACAATCTTACGTTAAAAGCCTTGGTCCACTTAGACAGGATACAAGGTTTACACTGGAAACAAGCTAGGGTAAAGCTCTACTATAACACACTAGAGTCAGCCTAGGGTAGGGGACCACGTGTACACTGGGACCCTGTTAGCATAGCAGGTAATATAACTTAAATACACTTACTACACCCCAGGTATAC